>APFE031232001.1:0-12103 GCA_000404065.3 Pinus taeda | reverse complement strand
AGAAGTTGAGAGGGCAAATGCCCAAGGTGACCAAACAAGAAAAGAAGAAGAAGCCTAGAGGCTGCACTCACAAGCGAATTCAATACAACTGTTGTTTTGTTACCGAAGTGGTTACTTTTGGAAAGATGAGAGGCCAAACTACTTAGAGAAGTAAATGACTAGACAGATGGGAAATTGGTTGCGAGAAAGATGCCATTACCCTCCGCGTCTCTCCCTCGTCTCCCTCCTTGTTACCCTACTTCCTTCAATTCGTTATGCTTGCTGGCTCACCTGAAATGATGGCAGAAGCCTGCTTGTGATGAGAATGGGCTTTACTGCTAAATAAAGCATAGAGGGAATAGCCACTCGAGCCTATTACGAGGTGGATTTCCAAGTTTTGCATTGGAGACAACGTCCAGTTTGTGATTATAGAGAGCTAGAAACACTTTTGAGATTATTATTTGACTCTAATGATGTATAGACCACTGCACGAGAGACAGAAGCACGAGTGAGATGAAGACTGCCCAATATATTTGAAGAGAGGAGTCAACGAACATTAAAACCAAATTCAGACTAAAAAATCTACTCAAACCCTTGTTGGGTTCTTCTCTTGGCTACTCCAAATTGTTTCTAGTGTCTCTGGCGGGTTCGTCTTCAAAAACAGAGGTGATGGAGACAAGGAGGCTGCCATGAATAACATAAGTAACTTGCTCACTTTCTTGAAGAAAAAATATATGTTTGTTTTATTTGGGTATTTTATCAAGCATTTCTTACCAAATATAGATAATATATGAATAATAGTATGCAATAAAGATTCAATCATTTTATATGTATTCTTGGTGAAGAAAACATGTTAATATATGCAGTTAAGGATTGAATAGTTTATATGTTTTCTTGGTGAAGAAAACATGTTAATGCATGCGGTAAAAGATGATTATTTTATATGTTTTCTTGGTAAAGAAAATATGCTGATGAATGCGGTAAAAGATTGAATAATTTATAAGTTTTCTTGGTAAAGAAAGTATTCTGTTGACTTTCTTGTAAATAATGATAATCAATGTTAACATTCATCAAAATAATAATCTATTGAAAAATTGTCTTTCTAGATGAGTTGAATCGAATTCTTCATTTTGGTGCATAAAATGTTAAGTCAACCTTGTTATTGCTTATATATTCTTTAATCGTAAATATGGGTATCTATAATAATTTCTTGAAAGGAAAAGCATGAGAAACTTACTTTAAGGAAGATAGAGAAATGGGGTTATGATGACTTCCTTTAAGAAAGAAGTAAGTAATTGTTTACATGCAATGATGGTAGAGTTCTACAGAATGTAATATGCGTTGCATATATTGAAGAAGGGCTATAAGATAAGCTAGTGGATACTCAAAGAATATTCGTTGTGTTATGGAGATGTGTTCTTTGTATGTTAAAGAAACTATGTTAATTTCTTGGAAAATAACTATGTGGAAGGAACGCATGTGCAAAGGCGCAGAAACAATAGTTATTACTTGTATGTAAACATAACTAATATGTTATATGTTTTAAAGGGAAACATGGACTTTTAAACTAATGGTTAGATCTCTAGAAATATGCATTAGTGTGAATAAGCATTGTCAAAAGTAGAACAAGAATTTACTTGAATATATGTAGTAGTTAATTAGTATGTTATGGTTGCTCATGCAGATGAGTAGATGTTAAATGATCACTTTTAGAGGTTTCTTATTGATTGATTAATAATGTATCTAATATTGTTGCCAAAGTTTTGTTGATAACTACATTGGGAGGAAATGATGGCAGTTCGTGCCAAAGGAAATTGATGTTTAACATTGTGGTAGGAAAAGGATTAATTGCCCATTGCTAGAGCAATCATGCCACAAGGAATGTTGCATGTGGCAGTATGTAGGAAAAAGGTTTCATGGAAAATATATTAGCTTTTAGCTAGATATGTGAAAACTTAATGATAATTCATTGTAATGATTTTATAACAATGGTTAAGGGATGTAATCCCTTATAAGCCATTGAGTGAGGGGTGAAAACCCTCACGAGCGTTTAGTAAATGGATTAAATGTTTGCTCGTTTTCACCCTACGAGGTTTCCAACGTATATTGGTGTCCAATGGTGTGATTGCCTTCTGTGTGAGTTGATGATGATGAATCCTTGATGTTCATGGTTCCTTATTTGATAGCCTAACCATAATGTCCAAGTATGAGATTAATTAATATGGTGAAGGAATTAATGAAATGGATGCAAGGATTCATGAGACAATTTATGTTATTACACTACCACAGTGGTGGTTAATGGTTATACAACTTACTGTCTTCTATCGAAATTTACTTAATGTAGTAATGAATATTATATCTAATGCATAATGAGGAATTTTGGACTTGTGAATTTGATAATTACTTGTGGGTAATTTGTATAAAAAAATTCTAACTCCCTACTTTTACATGTGAGGTTACAAGGGTTCATTACAGTTGGTGCCCCGCCATGGCAACAACATAATTGGGTGTGTTTCTCACTATGAGGAATTGGAACAAAACAATGAATTTATATTTTTCCTTAGAAGCATGTATGAAAATACTACCGTAATCTCGGAAAGGAATAGTGGGAAAATGAGGAGAAAATATCTTAAAGTGAATGCGAGAGGATGCACTATATTTTTGGAAACACCCAAATGAAAACCGATAATTTCTATAGGCGAAACTGCAAATTGTTAAGCCAAGATAAAAATTATGTCAAGTACCAAAGTAGAAGTCCAAAGAGTACCTCCATTCATGTAAGCTAAGGAAACCTGCATTCCACTGGAACAAGAAAGGTAAATCTTAGAAACCCAAGGTGAACCCCATGAAAAAAAAAACACGTAGAAGCAAAAGTAGAGAAACTAGTCAAACCCAGGTGGAAGGGGTAAAATAAGGGGAAGAAAGAAATACAACGAGAGTACAAGCTAGAGTAGGGTACCAACTAACACATTTCGCAAATTTAAAGAATCGATGCGGATAGAAATTCACAATTTCTACTTGAATATGTGGTGCGATGGTTTTGGTGAGTGCCAAGTGCTGGAACATTATCTCTCTAGGTGGTAGGGAAGTGGATATCATCTATAATACATCACAATTGCAAAGAATCCCTTCATCCCTATAATAGTTCTCTACAACGTGACAAGGACGAAATAGAGAGAAAGGAGATTCAGGAAAACAAATTTATGGTTAGATGGAAACCCCTAAAATGACCTTGACCTTTTGATGCAAACTAGGCCACCCTCACTATTGATCAGAACCATGAGTGGGCGAATGTGAACACCATGCGAATTCTAGTGATGGAGCTAGTCAAAAATCACCACGTGTGGCATAATATTGTTACAAATACAATTAAAAAAGTAAATGACTTAAGATATAACATTATTTCTTTCATATTCAAATGAGTTCTAGGTAGGATGAAGTTAAATAGGTGATTGACCAATACATTATACAACAATACAATTCAAAATAACCCATAAGACAAATAAAAAAACATTTTAATAAATTTGCCATTTAGTTAGTCATTAGGCCATGGAAACGCATGATCATGATACCACATATGGATTTCTTTCCACCAATCACAGACCATAAAGGAATTAATACACCACCGTTTCCATTTCACAAACTATTCTATGTGATAGGTATAGGTCGAATTAAAAGAAACAAACAAAAAAAGATTGTGGAGAATGGGGACATCACAATATTAGGGTGAATGTTTTAGTATGGTTGAAGCAATGAAAGACAAAGGCCTGGTATGGGATTGAACTCTCAAGGAAAATAAGCTATTTGATTGAGCACTTGGGAAGGAAGTTGCACATGCCTCTATTTTGAGTAGATTGTTTGATTGTATTACATTTACATTAAGATGTATTTGTGGCTCAAATTCATCTATAGTTAGATCACATAACATATCACATCTATTTTCATATATGCTCTTCTTCCATATGTGCTAAGGACTTATGGTGTTTCCTTTACAACATCTAGTGCAAATGCTAGTTTTAAATCTCTCATTAGTTGATTTTAAGGAACAAAATTATTTTTATAAATATTACTAAATTTATTGTAAAGAATTACTTTATTGTATTATTAAAAGCTCCACATGGTATGTACTTAGTATGAAGTATAACTTTGATTTTAAAGCATCTTAGTTTTTGTTTTTATATCATTCATCCAAAATATAAAATATTTTATTAAAACATATAAAACAAGTAATAAAATGAAAATAAAGCAAAAGGGTGTGAGATTAATTAATATGGTGAAGGAATTAATTAAATGGATACAAGGGTTTCAGGGAAAATGTATTAGCTTTTAGCTACTTATGTGACAACTTAATGATAATTCATTGTAATGATTTTATAACAATGGTTAAGTGATGGAATCCCTTATAAGCCATTGAGTGAGGGGAGAAAACTCTCACGAGCGTTTAGTAAATGGATTAAATGTTTGCTGGTTTTTACCCTACGAGGTTTCCAATGTATATTGGCGTCCAATTGTGTGATTGCCTTCTGTGTCAGTTGATGATGATGAATCCTTGATGTTGATGGTTCCTTATTTGATATCCTAAACATAATGTCCAAGTATGAGATTAATTAATATGGTGAAGGAATTAAAGAAATGGATGCAAGGATTCATGAGACAGTTTAGGTTATTACACTACCACAGTGGTGGTTAATGGTTATACAACTTACTGTCTTCTATTGCAGTTTACTTAATGTACTAATGAATATTATATCTAATGGATAATGAGGAATTTTGGAGTTGTGAATTTGATAATTACTTGTGGGTAATTTGTATAAAAAAATTCTAACTCCCTACTTTTACATGTGAGGTTACGAGGGTTCATTACAGTTGGTGCCCTGCCATGGCAACAACATAATTGGGTTTGTTTCTCACTATGTGGAATTGGAACAAAACAATGAATTTCTATATTTCCTTAGAAGCAAGTATGAAACTACTACCGTAATCTCGGAAAGGAATAGTGGGAAATGAGGAGAATATACCTTAAAGTGAATGGGAGAGGATGCACTATATTTTTGGAAACACCAAAATGAAAACCGATAATTTCTATAGGCGAAGCTACAAATTGTTAAGCCAAGGTAAAAAATATGTTAAGTACCAAAGTAGAATTCTAAAGAGTACCTCCATTCATTTAAGCTAAGGAAGCCTGCATTCCACTGGAACAAGAAAGGTAAATCTCAAAAACCCAAGGTGAACCCCATGAAAAAAAAACACGTAGAAGCAAAAGGAGAGAAACTAGTCAAACCAAGGTGGAAGGGGTAAAATAAGGGGAAGAAAGAAATACAACGAGAGTACTAGCTAGAGTAGGGTACCAACTAACACATTTCGCAAATTTAAAGAATCGATGTGGATAGAAATTCACAATTTCTACTTTAATATGTGGTGCGATGGTTTTGGTGAGTGCCAAGTGCTGGAAAATTATCTCTCTAGGTGGTAGGGAAGTGGATATCATCTGTAATACATCACAATTGCAAAGAATCCCTTCTTCCATATAATAGTGCTCTACAATGTGACAAGGACGGAATAGAGAGAAAGGAGCTTCAGGATAACAAATTTACGGTTAGATGGAAACCCCGAAAATGACCTTCACCTTTCGATGCAAACTAGGCCACCCTCAGTGTTGATCAGAACCATGAGTGGGCGAATGTGAACACCATGCGAATTCCACTAATGGAGCTAGTCGAAAATCACCACGTGTGCCATAATACTGTTATAAATACAATTTAAAAAGTAAATGACTTAAGATATAGCATTATTTCTTTCATATTCAAATGAGTTCTAGGTAGGATGAAGTTAAATAGGTGAATGAGCAATACATTATACAACAATACAATTCAAAATAACCCATAACACAAATAAAAAATCATTGTAATAAATTTGTCATTTAGTTAGCCATTAGGCCATGGAAACTCATGATCATGATACCACATATGGATTTCTTTCCACTAGACACAGACCATAAAGGAATTAATACACCACCATTTCCATTTCACAAACTATTCTATGTAATAGGTATAGGTCAAATTAAAAGAAAGAAAGAAAAAAAGATTGTGGAGAATGGGGACGTCACAATATTAGGGATAATGGTTTAGTATGGTTGAAGCAATGAAATACAAAGGCCTATTCTGGGATTCAACTCTCAAGGAAAATAAGCTATTCGATTGAGCACTTGGTAAGGAAGTTGCCCATGCCTCTATGTTGAGTGGATTGTTTGATTGTATTACATTTACATTAAGATGTATTTGTGCGTTGCCCATGCCTCTATGTTGAGTAGATTGTTTGATTGTATTACATTTACATTAAGATGTATTTGTGCCTAAAATTCGTCTATAGTTAGATCAGATAACATATCACATCTATTTTCATATATGCTCTTCTTCCATATGTGCTAAGGACTTATGGTGTTTCCTTTACAACATCTAGTGCAAATGCTAGTTTTAAATCTCCCATTAGTCGATTTTAAGGAACAAAATTATTTTTATAAATATTACTAAATTTATTGTAAAGAATTATTTTATTGTATTATTAAAAGATCCACATGATATGTACTTAGTATGAAGTATAACTTTGATTTTAAAGCATCTTAGTTTTTGTTTTTATATCATTCATCCAAAATATAAAATATTTTATTAAAACATATAAAACAAGTAATAAAATGAAAAGAAAGGAAAAGGGTGTGAAAACCAAATGAATCTTATAAAATATAAAAAAAATTCAAGAAAATATAATTGACAATCATAAATATTTTGAAAATGTTTGAGTTCCAATAATAAATAGATAAATAAACTTAAATAAATTTATATGTTTGAGTAGATATTTTTTGCTTTTCTTGAGATCAGGTGACCACTACGACCAATGTTGAATGACCATTAAAACTTGTAACTTTATATGGTAATCTTACATGTCGTATTGTAAAATTTATCTTTTAGATGCCACCCAAGAGATTTTTTAATGAAGATGATGATGACTAGGATCATGAAAATGTTAGAGTTCCAAAAAAATGTATTTAAAATCTTAATTGGTTGAGTAGTAAAGTTTATCCTTCCCTTATTATTAAAAGGTTTTTTCAAACTGGTAAGTTGAGGTAGTAATCCTATGTACTCTGATGTAAAATATAGATGTCGTAATGTAATGTCTTGTTAAATATTTTGACTCCATCAAATTAGATTAAAAAAAAATGGAAAAAAGTAAAAAAAAATAATAATTGTAATTACCAATAAAACATTTTGACTCTTTCGAATTAGATAAAAATAAAACAAAACAAAATAAAATAAAATAAACATAAAATTAATAATGTACGAATCTTATTGGTTGAGTTGTAAAGTTTATCTTTGAGTTATTACTAAAAGGTTTTTTCAAACTTGTAAGTTGACCTAGTAATCCTATCTACTGTGGTGTAAAATATAAAATATTGATGCAGTAATGTAATGTCTTGTTAAATATTTTGACTCCATCAAATTAGATTAAAAAATAAAAAGTAAAAAAGTAAAAATAAATAATAATTGTAATTACCAATAAAACATTTTGACTCTTTGGAATTAGATAAAAATAAAACAAAACAAAATAATAAATAAAAAAACATAAAATTAATAATGTACGACATTTATTGGTTGAGTTGTAAAGTTAATCTTTGGGTTATTACTAAAAGGTTTTTCAAACTTGTAAGTTGACGTAGTAATCCTATCTACTGTGGTGTAAAATACAGATACTGTAATGTATGTCTTGTTAAATATTTTGACTCCATCAAATTACATAAAAAAAAAATAAAAAAAATTAATAATTATAATTAACAATAAAACATTTAGATTTTTTCAAATTATATAAAAATAAAATAAAATAAAACAAAAGAATATAAATTTAATAATTATAACCCATAGTTAAATTAGTCAAAAGCCATTTTAACCCTAAATTTACCTATCATGCACAGAATGAAACATTTTAATATAAAAACAAGTTTTAAAGTAAAAAAAATTAATCCCCTAAAAACTTGGTAAATGAAAATTTAAGATAAATATAATTTTGTTTATTTATATATCAGTCAACAACTTTTTAACCTATAATTATGAAAATGATGATAAAACCCTTGAAAATATTAGAATTCTAATTAGAAATGGTTAAAAGATGTAAATCTACCTAGCCAACTTCTCTACTACCCTGTAAAACTTATCCTCTCATAATGGTGAAACTTATTTTCAGTATTATAAATAAGAATAATGGATGGTTATTTTTCAAGTAACCAGGAACGTATTTCTTCATTTCTTCCATGACCTTTCATCATCAGTTTGATTATTGAATGCGTTCTTGCACATCTCCTGTATTGCTTCCAGCCCTGCAGCCGCAATGATTCCAATCGGATGGGCAACAGGGTTGGTAAAATGCTCGCAATAATCTCTCGATTATCTGGAGTTAGAAGGCAGGCAGACTAGCGACCAGAAAATTTAGAGAATATATCTGGGTGGCCCTCCTTCAAACCCAGGATACGCAGTTGCAAAATATAGACGTGACCAGGCTGAGAATCCTGTTATATTTTTCCACAGGCTTTCTTGAACTTCATGATCAGTACTGTCGGCATTGATGACGGATAGGGATGGGAGGTTCAAGAAAGCCATGGAAAAGTATAGAGGGATTCCTTAATATTGCTTTAGATATGAACACCGTCTGTGGTTACCCAGGTCTAGAATTTCACAGTATTCAAGGCTAATCATGCTCACAGATGATGAAATATAGGCTCCGGCTACTGGTTTGTTATTTCTTATCTTAAATATTATTTCATTCTTTGTATTCTAACAGATGAAATACAGAAGTACTCACGCCGAGAACCCTGTTATATTTTTCCACGGCTTTCATGATCAGTACTGTCGGCATTGATGGCGGATCTGGATGGGAGGTTCAAGAAAGCCATGGCAAAAGATAGAGGGATTCAATAATATTGCTTCAGTTATGAACCCCTTTTGTAGTTACCCAGGTACACAATTGCACCGTATTCAAGAATACGCTCACCGATGAAGTATAGGCTCCAGTTACTGGTTATTTCTTATTTTAAAGAATCTTCGACTCTTTGTATTGCTCCTTTGTCATGTTGTGGCATAGATCTATAATAACATGTGCTTGCTTTATTAACCATCTAGGCGGATTGATGAAATATCAGGTGCAAACTTGTGGTCAGTTAAAAAATACTTGTTAACGCAAATGCATCATAGGTTTTTCTGTCACTCCGAGGATCTGGATTTTATGATGACCCCTAGGCCGTATGAGCACCTGCAATTAGGTTGCTTAGAATGCCTATCTCAACTAAGTCATATATTTGTATCATTAAAAGATGAAAGAGAGAGTGCGTAAGAACTTGTGGGTTGAGTTCTTTTTCGCAAATTTCTTGTCTCTGGTATTATCTTTCTTGTTGGCAACATTGTCTCTATATTATCTTATCTTTCTTGTTTTCTTATCTTTCATTTTTCTATAAGAACTCTTATCATAGGTTTTCTTTGGAAGTTTGATTTCATAGTTCCATAATTTGATTTATTGCTGGTTTCATGTTTGAAGCTTTATATCTGAATATCATATGTGAAGCTGAGCATTTTAAATGGTTGATAGGGTTGCATAAATTGAGTCACGGATGCTTTGCAGTAAGTTTTGCATAAAATTAATAACCGCTATATCTTATTCATATCTCATATGAATCCAAGGCAGAAAACAAGATCAGGTTGAATGTATATCTATGGTAAAATTGGATTGCTTATTCTCAGATTGGTGAATCCTACCATTTCGGTTGATTGTGATCAAGAAGCGAAGAAGCAAAGGCTATGTCAAGCCTTAAACAAATTGATGCAGAACTTGATCTTTGTGCTACACGTGTCTGTCAAACAACAATTTTAGGTGTAGCACTGGTGACCAGTCTTGGCCTGCCTACCTTAGACTCGAAGTCTCAGTTCAGGGTTGCATTTGGTAGAGAAATTGAAACAACGCCGTTCCTGTGATGGAAGCCACCATGGATGCCAATATTTGTAAGATTGTCTTTCTCCAGCAATGGAATGTGGATTTCAATGAAGAGATTTAATTGATTGTTGCATTCCACGCTTAGAAATATTTTGTGCAGAAAGAGGTGGCATGGTAACTGCCCTTGACATATGATAACCATGCCCATTGCCAGAGAAATGTTGTAAATTTTATGGCTCCAAAGAGCTCCCCGAATCAACAGAGGAATGTTGTGAAAAATCACTTGTTCTAGCGTTGAAAATGTTTGCATTGAAATTTGGCTACGGGACAAATCAATTAGAAATAAATCTCCACTTAGATTCACTGTTGTGATTTAAAGCTAATGAATCATTCATGCTTTATAGTGGATATCTTGTATGAGAATGATCAAGTTTGTTCGTTAAATGTAGACCCGAAAGAGTGAACTTCATTGCAAATTCTCTCCCCAATAGAGCTACATTATTTTTCCAGCACAAAGGTAAATTCCAAGAATCATTCGTGCTTTATAGTGGATATCTTGCATAAGAATGATCAAGTTTGTTCGTTAAATGTAGACCTGAAAGAGTGAACTTCATTGCAAATTCTCTCCCCAATAGAGCTACATTATTTTTCCAGCACAAAGGTAAATTCCAAGAAATCCCTGAATGTGTAGAAGTAGAAGGGTGTCTAACTAGACAATGTGTTTGTAGACTACACAAATATCTCTCTCCTTCTGGGATCTCTCTTTCTCTATCCATACTCTTTTAACCTCCCTCATCTCTTCTCTCTATCCTCCCTCCTCTCCCTCTCACCCTATACCCATCTCTATCTTCATTCCTCTATATTCTCAGGATCTCACTCTATGTCATCCATCCCTCTGCACCCTCTATGTCTATCTCTATCTCCTTCTCTCCCCCCCCCTCATTATGGCTCTTCCCTTCTGGCCCATCACTCTCTCTCTCTCCTTCTCCCTTTCTCCTTATGTCCACCTTTCATTCTTTTTTCGTTCTCTATTTCTCTCTTCTTCCACTCCCTCCAACCCACTATCACTCATTTCGTAATCTTAGTACCATTTGTACCATCCTTCTCTCCTTCATTTATTCATATATCGTTGTCTATTTCTATTGGTCCATTACTCTCCATTTGTGTATTTCCATTATCATATTCATGTGTTTCTCTTTATCTCTTCTTCCATCTATCTATCTATATCCCTCCTTCACAACCCTCATCTCTTTCGGTCATTCCTTCAATCTCACTATATGACTCTCATTATCCCTCTCTCCATGTATCATCCCCCCCTCTCCTCTTCTTTATATATTATCCTCTCCATATCAATATATCTCTCTCTCCCTATGTGCCATCATTGTCTCTCCATATATTTACCCCTCCCTCTGTCATTTGTCTATGTTTTATTCACCTTCCACACTCTCCATCCTTGTCTTTCTCCTCTCTCACTCTCCATATCCTCTCATCTCTTAGTGTATCTCTCTCTCTCTCTTGTCTTCCTTCTCTATCCCTTTCTTCTTCCATGCTATATCCCTATTTGTCTATCCTTCCTCCCTACCTAGTTCTAAATTTCTCTCTTTCTTCACCCCCAACTTGTTATCTCTCTATTTCCATTTACATATTTTCGTGTATCTCTCACTCTCTCCCCTTCCTCATATCTATCTCTCTCCATGTCCCCTTTTCTCTTTCCCACCCTAGTTCTTTCACTTTTTGTCTATTTGTCTCTATCTCTTTGTTTCTCCTTATCCCTCAACACTTTCCATTTGTCCTTCTCTTACTCTTTCTCTCAACCTCACTTTCACTTCTTCCCTCTTTGTCTCTCTCTTCTTCCACTCTCTCTCCCTCTCTAGACCCTCTCTCAAGCTCCCTCCCTTCTAGAAATTTCCTTCCCCTCCCTATCCCCCTCCTTGGCTCTTTTTTTCTCTCCCCCCACTCTCCATCTATCTACTTCAACTAATATAATTTATGTGTATTTTCTATCCTCTCTGTATTTCTCTCCCTCCCTCTCTCCTTCTCTCTACTTCAACTAATATAATTTATGTGTCTTTTCTATCCTCTCTGTATTTCTCTCCCTCCCTCTCTCCTTCTCTCTGGCAGTGTCTCAAACACCATCTATTTCCCTCTCTCCTCA
>APFE031231997.1:49022-97701 GCA_000404065.3 Pinus taeda | reverse complement strand
AAGAAGGGCATGAAGAGTGCAGAAGATGCTAATCCATTGGGCATATGGAGTCAGAAAAGTGAGATAGTTCTGGTGCCTGTGATGGAGAAAGTTTTGCTGCAGGGCTAGATGGCTATTGTTAACATAATTTTCCAATTTAGTGAGTGAAACAATGGGATATGGAGTTACCAATAGTGTGATATCAATTTGAACAAAAATCTCTACTTAGTAGCATAAATTGACTGTGAAATTTTCATAGCTCATTAGAGCAGTTAAGAATTCCAATTTAAACAGCTGAAGTTATGGAAAACATTTATAGTGAAGATAGATTGAGATCAGGGTGTCTCCAAGGACAAATCTTGAGCTATTCTTTTTCTTTCTTTCCTAGATTTAGAACAACATGTGAGAGTTATGAGTTAAAACAAATAACAGAAAACATTAACAGAGATAGAGAAACACTTATTATATCAAGCCATAGCACTAGAATCCTGTAGCATTCAATGGTTCCAATCACAGCATGCAACAGTCAGACTCACTTCCTGTAAATTCCAAGCTTTATTTATAACATCCTTCTGAAAATTACAGCCGAGTTCTCATTTCTTCATAAGAGAACAACAAAACCAACAACAACCCGTCGAAAGTTTGTGCGAGGGGGAATATATACAATAGGTTTTACAAAATATCTGAATGCTGAGTCATTTGATACATTAACTATGCTCACCAACTTTACAAAATATCAGATAAGAAAGTTATTGCTACTATGAATGTAAGATAAATGGTCTTTAATGTTGCCAGGCCTCTTCTTGACCTTTGGAGGAGAGTGAGTCGGTTGAGCGTTTCTGCTTTAATGCTGAATGATGTGAATGATGTGTCTTTATGCTCTGTCATGCTGAAGCTTTTCTCGGCCCTGCTACCTGTAGCTGCCATTGCTGCTTTTGGTGGCCGAATCTTCCTGCTGAGTTGGCTCATTCCCCCTTTTGGTCATAGTATATGCATCACACTTTCTGAATGTGATGACTTATATATTTCGATGACAAAATTTAGATGAAACCCCTTGTTTATAATAATAACTGTATCATGGAGGTCCACCATTCCTGCGTAGGCAATTGATGCTTCAAAATTGCATCCAAGGTCTCATCTGCTTCTGTGTATTTGTAGAAGTTCGGAGGCACTTCAAACAGATGGCTAATCTCATTCATAATAAAAAACAAATTCTCTACTATGTCATAGAGACTTTGCCCAGATGCTGGCCCTGTTTCCTGTGAGCTACTTGATCCTTGACTGATCTGATTGGTGGCAAATGTGTTCACCCTCTTTGCATAAACCTCATGTGATAGAAGTTTTCCTGCACTGTTGAGTAAGCTAGGAAGACCTCTGCCCTGTAATGCTGCAAATTTTTCCATGAACCTATTTACCTCTGTTTGCATGTCCTGGCTTCTTCTATCCAATGTCTGCACCAGGCTTTTCAGTGTGAGGACCCTCTTGATTAGCTGGATAGTCTCTGTCCTATTGGAGATCCCGATTGCTGCCAGCTGAGGACCTGTTCGGTTATTGAGCACATTGATCATTCTGTTGGCTATCTCAGGCATACTGCCTAGAGATGCCCTTGCTCTATGCATTTCCCTTTGTGCTTTGCCTATGAGCTCCAGTTTCTCATGAATAGTTTCAATGTATTGCCATTGGTCTGTTATTGATTGGCCAATGTGGGTCCACAAAACTGTTCTGATCTCAGCCACCACTTTGTCAAGGGTGAGCTCTTTCTCCAGCTCTTTTATCCTTTCTTTAAGAGTTTTTATTTCTCTCGCTTTCTCAGCCACATTCTTCTTTGATTTGTCATACTTCTCATTCAGCTTGGCCAAATTCTCCTTGGTTGCATTCAGTTCTATCATCTGGGCTTCGAGGGCTTGGACCTCACTCATCAATTTCTGCATGTCGAGGCTCGGAGCCTGCTCTGTAGATGGTGCTGGTGCTGCTGCTGATGTTGATGGTGCTGGTGCTGCTTCTGTGGGAGGAGGAGTGGTCTTTGGAGGCTCCTCAAGGTTAATAACCTCTGGAGGGGGCTGAGAAATCTGGCCTCCCTCTTTCTGCTGCAGGGCTGCCTATAGTGCAGCCTCTATGACTTCTAGCCTCCCTTCTGTCTGCACTAGTTGCTTGTGCAGTGCTACCAGCAATGTAGCTATCTCTTGTTCTTGCTTCTGCTAAGCAACCTCATCTATTTGGGGGTGAATGGTTGCTGGGAGCTTTACCTTCTTTCTCAGGGCTGCAAGGTCTACATCTCTTATTTTTAGCAGCGTTTGTATGGCCTTTGGATCCTTGGTGTCATGCCCCAGCTCTATAATTATATCTTCCAAAGACTTGATCCTGTTGTCTTTGGCCAGGGAGGATGCTTTCTCCAACTCCAGTTGGGCAGCTGTATTGTTTAGGCTGTTTTCCAGCCTTTTTGCCAACATTGCTTTGTTTGCCAATGTTGCATAGACCATTTCACCCGTTTGCTTATGGAGTTCTATTTGGTCCATAGGGTGGATGTCTTTTTCAAGAACCTCCAGGTTGGTTCTTATGTAGTCTGCAGCTGACTGTGGCTGCAGTGTGGTGGGCATGAAATGACTCATGGTCATTTTTCCTTCTGAGATGTCATAGGCTGACATAAGCCTCTGTTGATTTGTAGGGGCCATCTTTAGCAACTAGTTGTAGATTTGGAGCCTGAGTGGCTCATTTCTCCTCTTGATATCAGTAAATTGTTGCTTGCTGCTTACCTCTGCTCTCCTTTGATGACTTGAGGAGCTGACCTCTCCTCCAAGATTTCTCTCTTGTTCCTGCTGAAAGGAACTAGCAGATACCTCCATACTTGGTGGGCCCATTACCACCGATTGCCCCATAGGCATTTCTTCCTCAGAGAAGGGATTTAATCTCTGCCTTTTCTCCCCTTGATTTGTGGACGTGGTAAGGGGAGTCTCCTGCTCTATCCCTCTTCTTTCCTTTTTCCACCTTTTGTGGAGTTTGGAGCACTAAGGTCTCCACTGTCTTCTCTTGCCCAGAAGGCCTATTCTCTTGAGCTTGTTGCTCAGTAGGTGCTGGGGCTTCAGCCATTTGTTCTTGTTGCATAGGCTGCCCCTCTTCTTGAGGTTCTTCTTGTTGTTCTTGTTGCTATTCGACCTCCTTTTCTACTTGCTGCTCTATTTGTTGCTCCGTTCTAGGAGGTGGTTGTTCCTGCTCCACCTGCTTGCCCTTATCTTTATTTGTTTCCTGTTGGGCAATTTCGGCTGCTTGCTGCTGGGCTGTGGAAGATGAGGCAGCTACTCCAATTTGCCTTTGACAGGAGGAAGAAACCTGCCCACAATTTTCCAAGTCAGCCTCTTTCTCAAGATTGCTTGTTTCTCTTTTTAGCATTTCTTCTTTACCAATTGGCTCTTCTAAGGTGCCTTCTTTCCAGCTTAGGGCATTGGCATACTTCTCAATATGAGGCAGTTTCACATGAACATAGCCACCCAATTTGTATTTTATTCTCCTAAGGGAAATGAAGTGATTAGGGTGATAAGGCACCCACTTGAAACTGGTTTGAAGTCTGAGGGTCTCTAGAATCCTATCAGCTTCCTTCCATCCTTCCTCCTTCTTATTGTACAGAAAGGGGCCCAGTTGATTCATCACTATAGTTGCACCTTCTTGCTTTTACTTTGGAAATGGACAAAGTCCGCATTTCCAAACTGCCTGAAGTACTCTAGGGCAAAGAGTCTCATAGGGACGTATCTTGGCAGCCTATAGGGATTCAGCTCACAGCCATATACTCTAATTACTGTATGGTGTTGGTAGAAGTACCAATCACAAATGCTGTAGGCCTTTGAGAGTTGAAGAATTCTCTGCATTTCATCTGTCAATCTAGGAGGAGGGACACCCAACAACAAGGTCATAGCTGGATGAATGAAAAGATCGATGAATTCACAGTAGGTGTAAGGTGAATAAGGCAGAAGATGGCAAACTGAAGACCACAACACAACCGACCTTGGGCTTCCTTGGGCATCTAGCTTTTTTAGAGGGACGGGGAAGGCATCAGGCTGATCGAACAAGAATAAATGATATATGTACTTGGTGAATTTAAACACCTTTTCCCTCTCCAGATTCATTAATTGCTCATGAATCTTATTGGCAATAAAAGTGGCAAAATCATAATGTACAGTAGGAGGCATCCCTGGGGAGAAAATGGACAGCATGGCCATAATGGTTTCATCCACATCCTCATATGTCCCATAACCCAGGATGTAACTGATCAAATCTACCATCATTTTTCCCAGCTCATTAAGATATGGATATGCTATGGGAAGGGTAGTGGTCGTAGATTGATATTGAGGCTGAATAAACAATTGATTAATCCTGGCAATCTGATCACTAGACAACTTGCCCCCTTTCGTTATCAAATCACGGATGGAGAGAGGAGTTAGGGGTTTTGTGGTGTGAAAGTGGAGCATTTCATTGATGGCCTCAGGGGTGATATGGAACAATATTGAGCCTGAGGGGCTGAGGACGGCTCTTTGATAGGGGTCATAGCTCGACATGCATTGTTTTATCAAGTCTAGGAGGACAATGACTTGAGGAAGGTTGTAAATGGGTATGTGGGAATCCCAAATTCCTAAGGTGTCAGCCCCACTGAGATATTGGGCCTTTAATTCATTCAACAGGTGAATATTGAATTTGGCTGTCATGGCCATGGAGTCTAACATCTGGTAATCTTTATCACCTAGGGCTTTCCACTCTAGCTCTCTGTGTGGGACATTCAGAGGTTGAACATTCAGGACTATTGGTGTCTCCATGGCTAAGCAGTAGTTATGACTTGGTGCTGAACTGGTTTTAGGGGGCAGGAGACCACAGAGGGCTAATTTTGCAGAAGTAAAGCCAATTGTAAGGGTAAATGAGGCAACTGTGGTGACAATGGTGCAGAATGCTCAACAAGAGTTAATTGAGGGATTACAGGAGCTGGCAACTCTGTTTTCTTTGTGAATTATGCCTTTTAGGTTTACAGTCCACGAATGCGCGAACAGAGGGGGAATTTGGGGAAGGGTGACTGTATATGGGTTCAGCAGGTGAAATTCGACCCTGCACCTGTGAGGAATGCTCGTTTTTCTGGGCATTTGCTGGTAAAAACAGGTTGTCTTACTCTTGTAAATTTAGTTCCGGAGAAATATGGACATAACTTAGCTCTAAAGGGATGCTCTGGGTAAATACCTGGTGAATTGCCGGTAATGGTGACAAATACAGGCGCGTTGTAGGCGACAGCGTTCTTCAGGTCGATTTCTGGAGGTTGGCGACAGATGGACGTAATTTTCATGCAGAGGAGAGCAATAGTTCTTTCAGCGAAAATGAGAAAAAACGCGAAAATCGGCTAAAATATGGACTTTTGGGTTATTGGTGCACTTTTTGGATGACATCAGCATGATGTCATCAGGTGAGGTCAGGGTCGGGTGACGTCAGCATGACGTCACCGGGTGATGTGGTAGTCTGTGAGTGGTCCACGGGGATTACACAGGTGGTAGACACGTAGGAGCTCTGGCAGTCGGGGGTGCTGACAAGGCGCCAAGTGGAAGTGACATGGGCGGGCATGGCGCTGGCGTGGGCAAGCAGTCTTGCGGAGTGGTAAGCGGGTTTTCTCGGACCGCCTTCTATACGATCAGGGTATTGTCAGAAGGCGCTCCGAGAGAATATAAGGGTGACGCGTGGCAGAGGCCTGACGTCACCCTCTGACAGTTTCTCGGAAGGTATCTTTCGGTCACGGATGCCCGTCCGATATCATGTGGGCCGTCGGATGGGAAGGCCCAGATCCGACGATCGACGGGTTGATAACATGCGCGGGTAATACGGACCGCGGGGAAGGATAAAATATTATTTTCTCTGAAATTCGTGCCTGGCGGAACTTTGGACAAAATGGGTTTTTCGGGTTTTTGCAAAGGTTTATTTACAAAGCGGGTTTAAGGTTATTAATCCAAGCAAATCTCGGATTAATCCCAGGATTAATTCTTTGGCGCTCTTTGGGTTGCGCTTAAATGTTTTAGCGCTCGAAGACCTTCAAAGTCATACATAGAGCTATAATGCTCGGGGAATGGGATACATAGATTTTTTTTTTTTTTTTTGGGTTTTTGCCAAGTTTTACATAGTAATAGAGGGAATAGGGGGTATAAGGAGTTACATAATGATAGGTTAGTAGTTAATATGGATGAAAAGGGGGTGGATGAGGGAGGTAGAATACTAAGTTCTTCATATGAATTTAACTGAGTTTTGGGGAAGTAGATCAAAATGAAAAGAATTTTTGCACAAGAAATGTGGCTATTAAAGAAACTAGAACCAACAAAAGACTTTGATTTTCTTTGTGTACATGGGTGGCACAGGGATGTAAGTTATGAATGTCATAGGGGGTGATTTGGAAGTTAGACATGCTCCATTAGGCTTCTGCAAGATTACTGCAAATAGGCCATTTGTACTGGCACCATGTATTTACCTTTGCTTTAAGCCAGTGCAATGCCATGAACCAAACTTTCTGCAACCCCCTCTACCTACCCACTCTATTGCCTAGCATTTTTTGTTACTCCAAGGAGGGTGCACTTAGATTTGCAAACCCTTTTGTGCCTTTTTTTTCCTTTGGATTTCTTTTGATTTTTCTATCTAAAGCTACCCTTATTGCTTCCAGGCCCCAGATTAAACAGTTGGGAACCTTCTTTCACTACCTATCTACTTTACCTGCCAAGATTGAGCTGTTTGGACAGGTTTCTTTCTCTTATTTACAACAAAAATTGAAACATGGCATGACGCAGCTTAGGCTGTTGGATCACCCATTCTGAGGTAAGGCAGCATCAACCAAATGTGGGTATACTTTCACTACCAAAATCTGAGATCTTTGTGTCATCAAAGTAGATCATATTGGCACTTCCCCTGCCAATCATGAAAGATGAAACCTATTGGTATAGGTATCTAACAGAGGCTGAAGAAGAAAATGTTACAGGGACTGACACATCATATGATGAACCATTGATGGTCGACAACCAAACACAAACATCAAACGAGGTACCAGAAAAATAGGTAGAGTCCAAGGAGGCTGCAACATAAAATGTTATATCAGATGAGGATTCAGTGGTTGAAGTAATATTGGAAAATAAGAAACCACAGAAGGCACCACAACATGTACTAGATAAAAATCAGTCTCCATTAGGTGGTAAATTAAAGAAAGATACACTGTTGGTTAAACCTTTAGCATATCACCACCCACATCAACCAGCAAGAAAACAAACAAGAAGATAGCAACAAATCAACTACAAGGACAACAACAACCACATGGCATATTGAGAGCGGTGACAATCCACCTACTATACATCAACACAGAAGAGTGGTGGGATCCAGTATTGTAGAAATAATGCTGCAACTCCTGGGACTCCCTTCTTTACTTTTATCAACCCGGTAGTTCGTAACAAACTTGGAAGCGATGGTGCTATATGCACAAGTACTAGCTCTTGCCGCTGCTGTCACTTAATCAGCTGGCACAAGTCTGCTAGGAGCTTAATCCAACTTCTATGAGCTCTTAGAAGAAGCTTTTAATTGATGGATGAAAGCTAACTCAAAGGAGGCTAATCTACTTGCAGAAAGAAACTGAAAAGCTGAAAGGAAATGCAAACCCTAGAAAACCCTAGTTTTACCAACTAGCCCTACTGATGCAAGAAAAGGATGAAAGCTACTAAAATAGATGCCATTGATTCTTGGGAAGGTTGAGTGCATGTGTCTAAGCTACTTCTGAAGTGAAATCTGAAAAGAAACATCTTTTTGTATTTTTGAGTAAGTTGGCAGAATTATTCTGCATGTGCTTTGACTATTTTTTGTGTGCAGAGGTTGATTGGCGAAAGAAAATGCTTGTAGGAGGTTTGGAAGTTGAGAAGAGGGCCTAAGGGGTCCCTAGCACCCTTCCAGAGAGTTTCACAGTGATCGGATCTCAAGAAACCACTTTCGTGAGCTTCTACAGGAAGTCTGCAAGGGTTCTATAGGATGTACTATAGCTTCTATAGGATGTTCTGTAGCTTCTACAAGATGTTCCAAAAAGAGAATTTTGAAGGGTTAATGGTGGAAAAACGGTGGGAAAGTGGAAATGGAGGTTGGATAAGGATGTTAAGGGGTCTAGGACCTGGTGAATGATGCTAGGGAGTGATTAGGGTGATTAGATTCGTTCAAGGATGGATGGAGCAATGTTGCACAAGAATGTAGAAATTAGGGCAAAGTGAGAAAATGTGGCAAATGAGAGGCAAGGATCTGAGTTAGAGGATGAATTAGGTTGCATTGATGGGGTAAGGGTAGGCAGGGATGTGTTACAGATTCTCTGCACATTATTTCTCAAAATTGATCAAAGAAAGACTAGAAAAATCAAAGAGCTAGCTATTTTGACCTACTTTGACCTAGAAACCAGAAACATGATGAACATAAGTTTATTGAAAGAAAATCATGCAAGATAACTATGGAAACAAAGCAAGAACATATTCTAAACATGCAAGTACAACTGGTATCAACTTTCCTAACTAAGAATTTAACGCTAGCAATTGCATGAAGAGGCAAAACCAGCGTTTTGTGGTAGCAAGTATACCTTGGTCTCAGCTCATGGTCCCAAGGAGGGAGAGATGATATCAAGGATTTCTTGGTGGCCTTTTTGCAGGTCTTTTCCCTTACCAAACTATCAAATCAACTTGAAGCATGAAAAGTTATTTTAATCATCAAAAGCAACCTAAGTAACAAAACAAGATTTTAACCTAAATAACAGATTTTATTCTAAGAATGCAGCAAAGACACATAAAAGTACACAAAGGAGGTACTGGGCACTTGGGTTGGGCCCAACCCCAAGAGCTATAGCCTCCTAAGAAAGATTATAGCTGGTGCAAAGCTAGATTCATCTTTATTGATCAAAAAATAATAGTTACATCCAAAAAATTGTCTACAAGAAAAAGCTTGAAAATGTGCTGAAATGCAGAGCTAACCTACTGACTAAAATCTAACTAACATCTGACTAAAATCAAACTAAAAAAATGACTAACTGAAATGAGGCCCTAAGCCTTCTTATTTATACAAATTGAGGACCCCAACATTCCTCCTAAACTTTAGGGACTCGGTTGCCAAAACTTGCAGTTAACAGCAGTCCTACTTGACTAGCTTGGCTGCCCCTTGTGCTCCGAGTTTTTGATGGAGAATTCGAGGTAAGGGCGCATAAATGAAGGGGACACCTTCTTACAAATCCTCTCCCTTGTTCTTCCACGAATTTGGCTGCCAAGTGCTCATTAAACCTTTGATTTTGTCTCCAAATTGACCAAAAAAACTGCATAAAGCACACATTAGACTTGTTGGTATAATGACTAACCCAATTCACTCTATTAGCATAAATATAAAAAAAAAAAATATGCAATAAACTAATGAGAATGGTTGATTAAGTCGAATTAGGAGGCTGAATGAGCCCATATAATTACTCATTTATGGGACTCATCATCAACCCCTACTGAAATTGTTGCTCATCCTCTTAGCAACTAATCTATCTCTTCATCTTTGATGGCTCTGGTGGCCTCCTTATCATCCCAAGCTTCTAATGTAGTCTACTCATGTGTGCCATAAAATTCTGCCTTCTTGTCCATGTCCTTCCACTGTTCCTCCTAGTGTGCTTGTTTGAATTCTTGTGCTTTTCTTGGCCTTAAAATACATGGAAGCTTGCCTTTTTCTCTTTTTTTGTTTTTGTTTTGCAAGTGTTCTTAATGCAGCAAGCACAGCTGCTGCCTCCCTTGCCAATATCTTAGGTGATATCCCTTTTGCTGTTCTTCTTCCTTACTTCCTGTAGAAATCTCTATGCCCACTGTTTCTGCTTCTGTCACTGATATCTCATGGTGTGTCTGTTCTTTCTCTTGTTGGGTGCCTGCCTTGATTTTTGTAGCCTTCTTTTGGGCTTTCTTGGCCTTTTTCTTTCCAACCTTTTTCCTTTTTTCCTTTGTTGTTTCTGCAGTTGTTTCTTTCTCTATTTTAGGCTCGACAATTTGGCCCTTTTCCCCTTTTTCTTTTTGTTCTTTCTGTGCTTGAATGTCCTGTTTTCCTTCACCATTGGTTTTCTCACCTTCTTCAGTGTGTTCTCCCTTTATGAATCCTCTTGGCATGGTGACAGTGCTCTTTTTATGTTTTAATCAGAAAAGGAAATGCTCAAGCAACCAAACAGTGAATCTGAAATAGGGGATAGTTGAATTCAGTTTTTTTCTTTTTTCTAGATCAAAGATAGAATTCCTCATGTGCTCCTTATAATATCAAATGGCAATAATTCCCTTTGTTTTAAACTGCTTTTATCCTGAATTTGACTCTTTTATTTTGAAAAGAAGAATTTTGTTCTTACAGACAGAGTACAAAGATCAAGTTTTCTTCTCAGCACACATACAGATATGCAAATTTAAAATTTTTCATACACAGGCTGGCCCCCACATCTACATATATCTTCCCTACAGGAGAATTCTAAAAATAGGAAATGTGGAGGAGAATCTTGATGCAGAAATAACTGGGAAACCCAGTGCAATACACAGGCAAACGTTTTTCTTCCAATTCACAAGTAGATTTTTTTCTCTGATTCCCCAATCTGATGTCATTCAATTCACCACCTTTTCAAAACATACCATGCACAGAGGAGTTTTTTTCGAGCCTACCTCGTTTTGAGCTTGAAATTTGCTGAAAATCCCCGGTTTTCTTTCTGCAGGGATGTTTTCTGCCTTTCCTGCAGAAGGCTCTCATTTCCTGTAGAACGAAACAGTGCTTCCTGTAAAATGTCAATAAGTAGGAGGGTTTTGAAAAATGGTCGAGAAAGACTGGTTTACTGCTATGGAGGTGGTATGGAGTTTGTTGCAGATGCAGGGATGATGATAAAATGGAAACAACGGTGGTGAGAGTATTTCAAAGATGAGTTCAATTGACTACTTATGGAGACTTCTGTTGATGGAGGGTGAGATGGCCAAGTGCACGTTGGCCACATGCAGACTGTTGGTTCCCACTGCAGTGTTATTATCAATGTTACCAGACTCGGAATTAGCAATAAATCGGCGAGGCAAAAGAGTGAAGATTTTTAATCGGATCGGGAAAAAATCGGCAAAAAATCGTTGAATTCATTAAATAAAAATATACACATATATTGAATTAAAAAAACCATTTTTCATTAATATTGGGTAAAGGCATGTCCAAACAATGCATAATATCAATAGATGTCCAAAATATCATGAATAAATAAGTATCTCATATATTTTATGAGTCCAAACATGATCCAAAGCACTGAGTCTTGAGTCCTTAGAAGCATATGCTTCTAAAAGTTTACAAAAAACTACATACTAATCAGAAAAAAATCAGCAACTAAGAGTCTAAGACCCTTGAGAGTGAGAACTAGAAGCGATTCCTTCCACTCCTTCGCTTGCTTGACACTCAAAGTTCTCCAAGTCATGAAGACTTAAAAGAGGAGGCTCATCTAATTGAACCCAGTCTGCCACATTTGTAGCTTGCAAATCTATCTCTTCAAGGTCGATTGGTGAATGATCCATACCTGTCATTATCATGAGACATTGAAATGTGAATTAAAGTTTCACTTTGAAGTTTGAAGTTTGAAGTTTGAACTTTAAAGTACGAACTAGATTATGAAACCTTTAAAATTTAAATTCAAGCTCTCGAATCTCACCTTTTATTTGTTTGTTGCAAAGTCATAGATTGTAATGGACAAATACAAGGTCATTCAAGCATTTTTGTGTCAATCGGTTGCGCTTCTTAGAATGTATTTTCTCAAACATGCTCCAGTTGTGTTCACAACTTGAAACACTGCATGCTTGGTTTAAGATTCGAATGGAAAATCTCTTCAAATCTGGCGTATCACTACCAAAGTTTTTCCACCAAAGACCTAGCAAGTGGCAAGGGTTTGTGAGTAGAAGTACTAAATTAGTAAACAGTAAAAACTTAAAAAGAAAATAAAATTTAATAAAACATTTAACATACAAAATAAAGTTTAAACAAATTTAATGAATTGATGAAGCCTTCAAGCTGGGTACCTGGCAACATCTTAGACCTTTGTCTTATAGCACTGGTATAGGCAAACAATTTAGATGGCGCCCTATAATCTTGTAGTTGGGAAAAGACACGACTTTGTTGTTCTGGATCAGGGAAGCACCTTTCCACGCATGTCATAAGTCCTCTGCCAACCTCCCCATCCTCATTAAATTTTCTCTTATCATAAAAATATTGTGGGTTTAAGAAGTACCCAACAGCGTGTAAGGGGAAATGCAATTGCCTATCCCAACGTGCATCTATAATGTCCCAAAGAGGCATATACTTTGTCTCATCATCCCCATATCTTCTTTTGATGGCCTCTTTTATGAGATCCATTGCCTCATAAATGTAACCCATAGCAGGTTTGTCATCATCAACCATCCTGAAAGTTCAAGCATTCAAATTTAAAAAAATATGAAACATTGTAAATAAAAAGAAGCTTGAAATGAAATTTAAAAAATGAAAAAGTTAAAAGACTTGAAGTACCTTAGAACTCTAACAAGGGACTCCGTCACAGCAATAATCTCTTCGGCATCTTTCCAGAAACCATCATTAAACACAAGTGTAGCAATTTTGATGCCTTCAAGGGTCTTGGAATGTTTAGATCCCATCCACTGAGGTCCAAAGAACATCCTCTTCAAATTTATCTTTTGCTCAACCACAGATTGCAAAGATATGAAATTTGTTGCAAATCTTGTCACTGCAGGTCGAACAATTTCTTTACCTTCAGTGTATATTCTCATAGTGTTTAGGACAATAGTGTGGTTGTATAGGTATTTGGTTATGGATTTTTCCTTCTCCACAACCTCATGTATCCAATGAAGCTGATCATTGTCCTCAAGCATTAAATCTATGCAATGGGCAGCACAAGAGGTCCAAAAAATAGTGGGGTGCCTAATCTCAAAAAGTCTACCAGCAGCCATATAATTAGCTGCATTATCGGTGACAATTTGTACAATATGTTCTTCTCCCACTTCTTGAACGACTTCCTCCATCATTTCATGGATAAGTTGGGTAGTCTTAACCTTGTCTGAAGCATCCATTGATTTGAGAAACATTGTGCCTGCAGGACAAGATACAAGAAAATTTATTAAAGTTCTATTCCTCTAATCTGTCCATCCATCACTCATGATGGTGCACCCTGTTTCTACCCATGATGAACGAAACTCAGCTAGCACAAGCATGACATCTTCAACACTCTCTAACAACATATATGTCCTAAGGCTCTCTGATGTAGGGGCTTTGAACCCTGGACCTACAAAAACAATTGCATCAATCATAGCTTGCCAATAAGGACTTCTGGCACAGTGGAAAGTTATGTCAGAATAGTACCAAAAGTTAGCAATGGCCTTCCTTGCCTGACTATGGATATTTTTTTTCCAACCAGTGGCATCCAAGGTAGGTTGGGAACCAAGTTTTGTGCGGGGAGCAAAAAAGGTGTTTATGTTTCCACCTCTAGTGTTGAAAGAAGTAGTCGAAGGACTCGTATGGCTTTGGTTTGACTTGGCCTTGGAGGCATGTGTGAGAACTTGGGAACGACATTGAGGAATCAACAGAGTGAGGTGACATGGGGCTAGTGGTAGAAAAACTATCAACTCCAAGAGTTCATATTTCAGTATTTTGCTTTGTTTTCTTGGCATTATGCTGATCTAACATCTCAAGGGCCAAGGCTGCTTGGTATTTGACATTATCGTCAACGTTGGTGCAAAGACCTATATCATGGCCAAGTATTTGTGCAAGGTGGAACTTGAATCTATAAATGCCTCCACTACATTCCTTTTTGCAAAATTTACAAAGGAGCTTGGGGTTTCCGGGAATCTTGTCACAATAAGCCCAAGCAAAGTCCTTCTCTCTCGGCATTGTTGTTGCTTTGAACTTGTGTTTAATTTGTGGCTTCTGTTAAGATTTGGAGTCGTGGATTCTATTTAATTTGTGGCTCCTGTGAAAGACAACAAAAAATCAAATTTAAAAATGATCCAAAAATTTAAAATATTCTAGAAATTTAAAAAGTTAAATGAAGACAGATGTCAGTAAACATATAGAAATGTTTCCTTTCAAATAAAACCAAAAAACATGCAGAACCCTGGTTTTATTCAATGGAGCACAACATAGCTCTAAAAATTGGCACAAAAGCACACCAAGAAAGTGCCATCATCTGTCATCTATGCATATGAGGATTGTCGCAAGATCACTTAGATCTCTGCCATGTATCAAATATATGTGTCAAATCATTGTCAATTCTATAACTTTGATCTATGTTGTGCTTGGATTATTTCTCTCTCTAGTGTACTTGTGCTGCGGTTTATTTTTCTCTATAGGGTTGCACCTCTTTTGGCTTCCCTACTGTTGTTTAAATCTTTCTTCTTTGCAAAATTTGGGTTCGTTTTGGTTCTATTTGATTGTCTTGAAAACACTTGTGAATCTCAACACTTATGAGTATTTTAGGTCATCCTTGCATGCTTTCCTACTTTCTTCACTTTTTTCGAAAACTTTTATCCTTTATGACTTCCTTGCATCATCATGTTATGACAGTTATGTTTGTAAATTTGCTTATTTCCAGAAAGATTTTCTCGACTCCTAAGTGAAACACTGAGGCAAATCAAAACAATGTATGAAGTTCAAAATACTTGGATATCACTCTCGAGGTAAATAATTGTTTCTGTATATATGATGTTTGAAAGAGCTTTTCTCAATGCATTCTCATGCCCGTCACAGTTCATGGTCACTTATAATTTTACATCCTAAGGCACATTAAAAATTAAATGGGGAACATTGATGTTTTAGGCTTTTAGCCATATTAAATTTTAATCAACAAATTCAAAACTATGCTAAGTCTCCTTTCATGTTTTAAGTTAGAAACCCTACAGTAAAAGAAAACTGCATGCCAGAAATAGATTCCAAATATTCTTAGGATACCAAGGATGTCAAAGTTTGGCAACAAAAACAATATACATCAATGAAATATGGCACTGAAACCAAAACCCAATATTAAAAATCCCTTCTTATAAATGTATTATATAGTGTATCGACTATAGATTCTGAGAGAGACAGACCTATAAATTTGCCTTTCTCTAAGGATAGAAGTGGGAAAAATGAAGCTTGTATATTCCATGCTCGAGGAGCTAACATCAATGACCACCTAAGGGTCAAATAACCACCCACTTACAAAGCAACACTGTCGGAAGAAACAGTCATAAAGAATGAAATTGAAGATTATTAAAGGCCTATTACAAAATGTAAAATGGCATGCATATCCAAAGTTTTAACAAATCTACCACTCGGTCAAATTTCAGTCTTCTAGACTCTATATGTTAAGTTTATATGTTAATATGTCAAGTGACGTGACAGTGCTATATTTATATGTGAGTCTGTGACAGTGCAGGCATTATTGTTGTATGCCATCGCAGTTATATGTATGGATGCCGATGGAGTCGATGGACTAGCCGACTAGGCACTCGACTATGAAATCACAGTTATATATATGGCATTCCCGCATTAGCATTTGTTATTCTCTGCTGTAGCCTGTATCGCATCACACTGATCACACTTCACAGTATCGGACATCATATGATCATTATATATAAAGTTAAAAGGAATACCGAATACGTCACCATTCACGTAGATTACCTCAGGGCTGAAGGCTCACGCAAGTATGAATATCTCAGCAATCCGGCTTTGCGGCGTCAAATGCAGCGCTACGGCTCTGCGGCAGTGTTGACTGAGGACTCTGCAGACTTGGGACAATGAAACAACTCTATCACGTAACTGATATAGTTATAAATGCATTACTGCCAAAATCTGAAACCCAAAACCCAATAAACCTACACGCAAAACTGGTGGGACTCGCCAAAAAAGGCAGAATCGGGTAAATCGCCAGACTCATGAGTCAAACTCACGTTGACCATGAGTCAAACTCAGTCAACATGAGTTGAATCGCAGAGTTTCCAATCGGATCCTTTCACCTCCGACCCGAGTATGACTCGCGATTAATCGCCAAAATCGGTGATTCCTGTTTCACTGGTTATTATGAACTGTAGTTCTCTGCCTGTAATCACTTCCATCAATTATGTTGGAGTTTAAACAACCACCACTACCTGTTTTTGGTTTTCTTCCTGAGATGGTTGAGCACATGTGTCGTATTCACCCACCAAGCGCTGTTTGAACTGGATGAGGACTAGCCACCGATATTTTTTAATCACAACCATCTCATTGTTCATGCAGTTCTTAAATTACATTCATGCAATAGAGGAACGAGTTTAGTCACGTACCTGGAAGTCGAATGTGGATGCTATGAGGTGATGTGACCTTTCCTTCTGCTGCATGCATTTGTTTCTATGGATGCATGCTGGTTTGGTTGCTAATATGTGGCTATTTTTCTTATGCAAGTATCCTCTGGCTGGATCTAAGCTACAGGAATTTGTTTCCACGTTCAGATTTTCACCCTCATGTTGTTGATGCTGGATTTTTGCAAGACAACAACTTGTTTTCTCCATAGCTCCCAAACGATAGATTGGATTGACCTAAAACTTTCTTAGCATGTTTCTATCATCATTATGCACCTCCCATAGCAAATTGTGGTCAATGGATGTACAGATTTCAAGAAAAAATGAAAATTTCTGTAGGTGACAGAGGTCAAATTCTCGAAATCCATGCACTGGAATTGGTTGAAAGTGCTTGGGTAGGTTACTATCACCTATATGCATCTCCCCATGAAATAGGTTTTGAAATGAATGTAGAGATATGGAGAAAATGCAAAAATGGCTGAGGGTGATGGAGGCTGATTTCTTGGAAACCGTGCACTGAAATTGGCTGAAATTTCTTGGGCATGTTTTCATCATCCCTATACAACTCCCCATAAAATAATTCTTTAAATGGATGCATGGTTTTCAAGTTAGGGGAAAAACAAATTTCTGCTCTATGTATTCTTATTTCAAAGCATTCTGCAGTTTTTTGCACAATAAGAAAAAATGAGCTTGGGTTGTGATGCAGGCATGGAAATGATGGAAGAGGGGTTTGAATATTTTAGGAGGATTTATGAACCCTTTATGAAGCTATCATGTTTGCCAAACTACTTTTTAAAATCCATTCTAGCTTTTTGTAATTTCTACAGGAACTTCCTGTAGAAAACACAATTTTAAGAAAAGAAGCACAATGAGGTGGAAAAAATGATGGAGAAGGGTAAGGGATAGAAAGAGGGATGTTTACATGCCTCATGGATAGATTCCTAGCCTTCAGGTCCTCTTCAAAGATCAATTTTGGCTTGTTTGTAGGATTCATGTAGAAGACATAGAACTTCCTGTAGAAGACACAAAACTTCCTATAGAAGGTGAAATCTCAGTCTGAATGAGGCCAAATCTTAGGAAAGGGTAGTGGTCATGGAGGAATGGATGGTAAGGGATGCTGGAAGCCTGGTGCTGACCTCTGTCCTTGTTTTGTGCGATCCTCCTAACCTGCAATGTCCTTCCTACAACCTGCAATTATTCAACAAAATTTAGGTTTCTTTTTTTCTTTTTCTCTTTTTTTTTTTTAAAACAACTAAGGCGCCTCATGGAGGTTTTCACCCTAATTGCCTTCCCTAGGCACCTCCAAGGGAGGTTTTCACCCAAGGATCTTATTTTTTTTCTTTTTCTTCTTTCCAACACATTGACCACCTCATGGAGGTTTTCAATCAATGAGCCAATCTGAGGCACCTCCAAGGAGGTTTTCACCTTAGATTTTTATTTTTTCTCTAATTTTCATTTTTTTCCTTTTTTCTTTTTTCTATTTTTTTTTCCTACCCTACCCCACTTGAAAAACAAAATCGTTTTCAAGTATAAGAATACTTCCAATGGAGCCATGTGCACATCGAGATTAGAGACAAAATGATGTGGAGGCTTAAAATGCATGCTTTGACAGGTATCCAAATTTCAGAGATCAAACGATTTGACTTTGAAGGGATCAAACATAGCTGAGGAAGAGAGTATTGCTACAACTTAGTAACTGTCTGGAACCATATCTCAATATAGCTCTGGTATCCTTGGTCCTTTTGCTGATATGGATCATTCTCCATATCTTCTTCTATCATGACCTTCACATCTTCCTCTTTTTGTTGATTTTTCTCTTGACTACATGGAGGATTTGATGGTAACCATGAGGGAGCACTCTCAATCTTTGATTTTGATGTCTTCTCTTCATCAAGTTCAGCCCATGGTTCTTTGATCTCCTCTTTTGAATCTTCTTTTGCTAGATGTAGTCCTTCAATGCTGTCAATATAATCTATGTTTTGCAATACTCTTCTTGAGCTATGGTGAATATCACTGAGCTCAAAAGGAGTTGTTTGGAAATGTTGTGCCTCAGCATTGTAATTGGGTTGAGCTACTCCAATGTGTGGGTTTGGAAATGGTGGTATGGGTAGTTGAGTGGGGGTGTATATTTGAGATGGATGTGGATGGGGTTGTGGTTGGGTAGGCATTTGGGGTTGCCTTGGTGGAGCAGGAGGCGATGGTTGCAGTTGAGCAGGTGGTGGAGGAAAAGGAGCGGGAGGAGTGTTGTACTGGGGCCACCACCCTTGATGAGGTGCATTCCACTGAGGGTGTGGCTGAGCGTAGGGGTGAAATGGATGAGCAGCTGGTTGGGCATAATATGGAGATGGATCCGATCAAGGAGGGGGTGTGGACCAAGAAAGATGAGCAGGGGGACCCCAAGAAGGCATGGAAGCGGCTTGATAAAGGTCGTAATAGGTCTAGGATGTCCCTTGCATTCCCTATTGGTAAGGTATGGGTCCATGTGGTCTCCTTTGGTTCATATAATAGAGTGGTTTAGTGGCTCCTTTAGCCCTCTGATATGTAGCTTTGATTCTGGGTAAGGAAGGGCACTGATTTGTAGGATGGTCTTTTTCACAGACAAAACACACTTCTATGGAGTGCAATGGACATTCATTCCTAGGATGCTTTCTAGTGTACCTGGGACAAAAGATGGCCAAATCCCTCTTGGCTTCCTCTTGCTTCCTTTGAATCCGCAAGGTATCCAGTTGCATGGCAAGAAACTGCCTCATCTCACTCTTGAAATCTTCCATCTGATTTGAAAAATCGTTTTTGGATAAGGTAATGCTCCCAACATTTCTGTTTGCAGCCATTTGCTCCATAGGAATGTTTTCTTCTTCTTCTCCCCGAGAGGTTCTTCAAAATATGCCTCGCGTCCACCTAGGGGTTATTCTTAATTATAGCCATCGAAGAAGAGAGAAGGATGGCTGTGTGAAGTAGTGGGGGTGTTGTGAAAACATTTTTCTGACTTATCTCTACTCCTAAAGGCATGAAATGAAATCCTTTTGGTTGATTTTTGTTTTTTTTTTCTACTTGTACCTGCAAAAATAAAATAGATTGAACTGAAACTAACTAAATTCTATCTTCCTGAAATGAAAATGCGGAATTGAAATGAAAGCAAGAAAGGACTAATCTATTTTTCTAAAATGAAATTGCAGGAATGAAATGCTAATCTACACTTGCAAAATTGAAATGCTAATCTATGCTTGCAGAATTGAAATTGCGGAATTGAAATTCTAATCTACGCTTGCAGAATTGAAATTGCGGAATTGAAATGCTAATCTATGAAAGTGGGAAATATCTAATCTACACTTGCTGAAATGAAATGAAAGTAGGAAATGTCTAATCTACTTTTGCAGAAATGAAATTGCAGAATGGAAATGAAATAAACTACTTAGTAGAAGGTTGTAGTAGAAAATAGAAGAAAAGTAGAAATCACCAATACTTTGACGCTTTGCCGGCAACGGCGCCAAAAAGATGGTGGGCTCTAGTACTGCAGCAACTCCTGGGACTCTCTTCTTTAGTTTTATCAACCCGGTAGTTCATAACAAACTTGGAAGCGACGGTGCTATATGCACAAGTACTAGCTCTTGCCGTGGCTGTCACTTAATCAGCTGGCACAAGTTTGCTAGGATCTTAAGCCAACTTCTATGAGCTCTTAGAAGAAGCTTTTAACCGATGGATGAAAGCTAACTCAAAGGAGACTAATCTACTTGTAGAAAGAAACTGAAAACTGAAAGGAAATGCAAACCCTAGCAAACCCTAGTTTTACCAACTAGCCCTAATGATGCAAGAAAAATGATGAAAGCTACTAAAAGAGATGCCATTGATTCTTGGGAAGGTTGAGTGCATGTGTCTAAGCTACTTCTAAAGTGAAATCTGAAAAGAAACATCTTTTTGTATTTTTGAGTAAGTTGGCAAAATTAATATACATGTGCTTTGACTATTTTTTGTGTGCAGAGGTTGATTGGCGAAAGGAAATGCTTGCAGGAGGTTGGGAAGGTGAGAAGAGGGCCTAAGGGGTCCCTATCACCCTTCCAAAGAGTTTCACAGTTACTGAATCTCAAGAAACCACTTTCTTGAGCTTCTGCAGGAAGTCTGCGGGGTTCTATAGGATGTACTGTAGCTTCTACAGGATGTTCTGTAGCTTCTACAGGATGTTCCGAAAGGAGGATTTTTAACGGCTGATGGTGGAAAAACAGTGGGAAAGTGGAAATGGAGGCTGGATAAGGATGTTAAGGGGTCTAGGACCTAGTGAATGACGCTGGGGAGTGATTAGGGTGATTAGATTCGTACAAGGATGGAGGGAGCAATGTTGCACAAGAATGTAGAAATTAGGGCAAAGTGAGAAAATGTGACAAATGAGAGGCAAGGAACTGAGATAGAGGATGAAGCAGGTTGCATTGATGGGGTAAGGGTAGGCAGGGATGTGTTACAGATGCTCTGCACATTATTTCTCAAAACTGATCAAAGAAAGACTAGAAAAACCAAAGAGCTAGCTATTTTGACCTACTTTGACCTAGAAACCAGAAACATGATGAACATAAGTTTATTGAAAGAAAATCATGCAAGATAACTATGGAAACAATGCAAGAATAGATTCTAAACATGCAAGTACAACTAGTATCAACTTTCCTAACTAAGAATCTAACACTAGCAATTGCATGAAGAGGCAAAAACAGTGTTTTTGTAGCAGCAAGTATACCTTGGTCTCAGCTCATGGTCCCAAGGAGGGAGAGATGAGATCAAGGATTTCTCGGTGGCCTTTTTGTAGGTCTTTTCCCTTACCAAACTATCAAATCAACTTGAAGCATGAAAAGCTATTTTAATCATCAAAAGCAACCTAAGTAACAAAACAAGATTTTAACCTAAATAATAGATTTTATTCTAAGAATGCAGCAAAGACATATAAAAGTACACAAAGGAGGTACTAGGCACTTGGGTTGGGCCCAACCCCAAGAGCTATAGCATCCTAATAAATATTAGAGCTGGTGCAAAGCTAGACTCATCTTTATTGATCAAAAAATAATAGTTACATCCAAAAAATTGTCTACAAGAAAAAGCTTGAAAATGTGTTGAAATGCAGAGCTAACCTACTGACTAAAATCTAACTAACATCTGACTAAAATCGAACTAACAAAATGACTAACTGAAATGAGGCCCTAAGCCTTCTTATTTATACAAATTGAGGACCCCAACAGTCCTCCTAAACTTTAGGGACTCGACTGCCAAAACTTGCAGTTAACAGCAGTCCTACTTGACTGGCTTGGCTGCCCCTTGTGCTCTGAGTTTTTGATGGATAATTCGAGGTAAGGGCTCATAAATGAAGGGGACACCTTCCTACAAATCCTCTCCCTTGTTCTTCCACGAATTTGGCTGCCAAGTTCTCATTAAACCTTTGATTTTGTCTCCAAATTGACCAAAAAACTGTATAAAGCACACATTAGACTTATTGGCATAATGACTAACCCAATTCACTCTATTAGCATAAATATAATAAAAAAAATGCAATAAACTAATGAGAATAGTGGATTAAGTTGAATTAGGAGGTTGAATAAGCCCATATAATTACTCATTTCTGGGGCTCATCAAAGAGCTACAAGGATCGACTTCCATTTCAAGCAAGCGAGGCACCAACGAGATCGAGAGTTCACCTTTCTCTTGGATGGCTAGATGCAAGTGCATGGTACAAGTGGACTACTCTTTTGAGTAGATCTTATTATTTGTGTTCTTCCCATGTTTCGAGGATGAAACATGTTAAGCGGGGTGGAATGTAGTATACCTAGGGGGGATAATATGGGGTACAAAGGGAGGCACCCAAGGGAATAATGTAATAATAGAATGGGCCATAGTAATAAATAAGGTGGTTAACCCGTATCATGTAAGGGACCACAAGTAGTTAGCAATAATGTAATAAGTCCATGGTATTAGACAGATGGTATTGAGGGAACCATGGTAATGACCCATGGTATTGTATGTATGAGGCCTATATAGAGGCTAGAGACTCCACATTGAGGGGTGTCAAAGATTATTGTATGAACAGGCATATGGCTTGTGTAGTGTTCTCCTTCCTTAAGGAGTGATTTTATGGTGTTTCCCTACCTCAAAGGTTTGATTAATAAAGTGAATCATTTTTATCTATTCAAATCTTGTTATTTTTGGGTTTATTTGCATTGTCTTATATTTTCATATCAGATCTATAACAGTTTCCTAGAGAACTGTCTCTTGGGCGGTATTATATGATGAAATGGGTCTTGGGGCCTTTACGTTTCCCTTTAAATTGCATACAGTGACTATTTTGGTTATATACAACGAAAACGCTGCAACATTGCTAAATCCCACCCATCACTATGTGTTTTGGACTTCAAAAGTCCTAAAATATAGTTTAATTATCCATCATGTCCGCCCTTGTTGCCATCACAAATCACAGTTGACCTAGCCTGTGTATTTCCCTTGATATTATAAATATGTTGAATCATTGAAAATTTATGAAAAACGGTCCTGGCAAACTTGAAATATCATATTTTACACTTCCTGGACCCTTTCAGGTCTGGGGCTCATTGCAATCGCACTAGCCAATGCTCCCTTCGTATTTTCGTTATACAACGAAAATACATGAAATATACTAAAAATGGGACTTCCACGGATTTGAAAATATATCCATTTTTCTTCCCAAAACCCTTTCAGGTCTGGGTTATATCACATCGCCGCTATCCATGTTTCGCTTTGTATTTCGAAATACATGGGAAATACATTAAAATGGCCTAGGTGTAGACTTTAAATATTATCAAACATTGTATTACATAACTGTTGGGTCTGGTTATTCCATCACAAATACGCTTGTGCATAGGCCCCACCCCTTATTCTAGCATTGATGCGTTACAGTGATGTGATGCGATCGCAATCGCTAATCGCTCTATGCCTGAGCATTTATATAACATGACATATGTTCTCCACCACCATGATTGCTGATGTGACCCACCGATCTGATCATTAGAGATCGTTGATCGACAATGTCTTGCGCCCCTCTATAAGTCCTCCTCTATGATAGCGCCGATTGTGATTAGCCACTTAGATATGGGTTGTTGATTAGACAAATCTAACGATTACTGTGCCTTGACTGTTAGAGCCTCTGATATGTAGTTTTTCATTGATTTTTCAGTATTTTTTTCTCCCGATAGTGTTTCCCTCCTGCGCTAGTTTCGTTTTTTGAATGATCTTTAAGCAAATGCTGAAGATTTCAAGCCCATTAATGGACTTATTGGCATGTTTTTAAGCAAATTTGGAGACTATAAGAACCTATATGGATCAATTTGTGGGCCTAAACAATGGCTTGAACAATCCAAACTAGACACCACTCTAACTTAGACAACTATAGAAGTCCAACTACTCGACATCCTCATGTTGATCAACAGTAACATATTGGTGCCAAGATTGGTAGTCTCTAATAGTGTCCATGTGTTCCTCTGTGACATCTGTCTAGAACCTGAACCTTGTCTCCATGGCATCTGAGTACACTTCTTGGGATCCTCTGTCCAACTCATCTGAAAGAATGTGCAACAATGTCCTCAATATGGCCAAACCCGAAACATACTTGCACACGATGTATGCACTGATAGGCAAGTTTGGACTGGTGGCGATGTGCATCAACTTTCCAAAGTACGAGTCAAGCTCCTATTGAACCTGGTTCTTGGTCTTTGCTTGGGTGAGAGTCCTAAGTGATGGAATCGCATATGTGTGCACAACATCCTCCATGCTCTGGAATACTCATGCATGGGAAGCATGTATCCCAGTGATGAATTATAGTAGGTCTTTGTAGTTTCGGATTTGACTCCGGATACGTTCTTGCAGTGTAACCACTTTGGCCTTCATCATATTGAGCAAATGAAGCATGGCTCCTTTATACTTCATCATCCATCCTCTCATGTTATCAATGATAGCATGTATGTTCTTCAAGATACGAGCTCTTCTCACACATGGATGCTGCCATCCATGAAGATGAATGACTGCTTAATGTGGGGTACTGAATTTGGGGTACAATGCCTGCATAACTGTGTCCAAGGACAACACTTCCTCCAATATTTCCTTCTTCATTTTAGCTCGGGCAGACATTGTCATTAAGTCTCCTCCCTGCTTGGCCACCTATAGTTCCTTCTCCATTTTTTCATTCTTAGCTACAAGGAAGCGAACACTGGAGTTAGTGGCTTCGACATACACTCTAGTTGCATCAGATAAAGAATCTGAGTCCTTGTGCACATCAGTCATGATCACTTGTTCTTCAACTTTCTCAGGGGATGTTCAGTCCTCCGGAGTTGGTACTCTGTCATGGAGCACAACTCTATGTTGAGATTCATCAAAGGAATTGTCACACATCTCTACCTCCGACTGACCACCAAGGATCTCAGTGCATCCTTGGTCATTCGAGACTTTCTCATCTTTTGGATGCATTATAGCAGGTGAGTCAAACTCTATGTGGTGAGCCATGAGGTCAGTGTCCTGTTCCAATTCCCGTTGCTCCATGTCTGCATCCAACTATTCAAATTCCTATTCTATCTCATGAGCAAAGTCCTGCTCCTGCGAGGTCTCACCCTGTTCACCTGATGCCAGCTGTTCAGAAGAATTAACTACTTTTATGGGCACTGCTTCGTCTATTTTCCCGTGATGCACCCCCTGCTGAATCTGCTACTACCGCGCTTCCTTCTTCTATTGGTGAAACTCTTGTTCTTTCCGGAGTTGCTCCCTCATCTCATGCAACTCCTTCTCAGTTTCTTCCATTTTCTTCTTATCTCTCTACCTTCACACGATTCAATTTTTGCGTTGTTGCTTCTTATGTTGAATAGCCATAGCTACTTGTTCTACAAGTGGATATGCTTGAAACTTGCAGCTTTTTTCCTCCTCCATGCGGTCGAAAACATTTCTCTTCCTTTTTTCGCACGCAAGTATGCTTGGCTATGCTACTTCTATTATTGCTACTACTACTACTACTGGTGTTTCCCATGGTGCTGCTTCATGCAGCCGTGCTAACCATTCTACAATGAAACTGACCTATTCATTGGGCCTGGAATGATGGTAACAATAACTCCATGAGTCTTCCTCGACCCAATGAAATTCCCTGTGGATCCAATTGAATTGAACTCTCATGCAGTGATCCTTGACAATGTAATGTGGGTCATATGGGTTAAAGCTTTGGAGGTCGAATAGGTACTTCTTCATTTGTTTAGCTTTGACATTTGCTTTCTTGATGCTCTTGATCTCATATAACCCAATCCACAACAGAAGAGTGGGCCAAGGTGCCTTCTTCTTCCACTACAACCTAGTTGTTAATCTAGCTGAGAGATGATACGCTACTTCTTGCATGACAAGCAAGTCCAAAGAAAACTTTGGCAGAACATGTGGAGGCTTCTTCGCACTGCACACTCAAATGAACGTGCCATCTGGTGAGGCATACCAATCTACAATGCCTAACAATGCCTTCATCACTTCTTCTAATATGCAGGGTGGATCCTGTTCGAATATCAACTTGTACATTGGGGCGACAAGATGGTCAGACAACTGTTTGATCACTCCTCTAAAGTTGCACTCAGAGAATAGCTTGAAATATGTGCTCACAATAGTCTCCGCTGGTGACCATGCCCACTCTAAGCCCGAGAACTCATGTCGGGCATAGAAAACATCTAGAATGGAGGTGGACATATAAATCTCTGCATGCATGCCTTCGGGCGACTGTCGAGCCTGCGTGACTTGCTCCTTTAGTTGATGAGCCAATATGCTAGACCAGTTGCATGGTCTTCCTTCTCTAGTTAGTTGGTCTAGTATGACCACCCAACTCTGAGGGAAGGTCTCAGTGCTTTCCTGGCCACTCAATAGACATATGAATATGACCAAGTATTGTTATGCCTTCCTCAATATCTTTGTCTTATAGATCTAGTTAGGGGTCATCTTGAAACAAGCTGGCTCCTCTACCCAATCCTTCAGAATATCTTTGGACCGGCCTCTGCTGTTTGGCAAGCTAAACAGAGGGGTCATGACAATCATGGGCTCGTCTATCTGATACATTTCATCGTAGTCTCATACCTAGAAGGTTGTAAGCCTATTCCCACTGACACTACTCAAGGTCGCCGTTTTGTAGTTAGTGTGGGAGATCATCCAGTGAATCATATCCACACATGGGAACGCAGGGTATTTGCATGCAATCTAGTATAGGTCGGACTTATGAATGTTCACATACACCTGATGGTCTTCAAGGTCTTCCCCAAAAGTACATGTGAATGTTTCATTCACCTCTTGCCACTTCAGTTTGATGTCCTTGTCTAGATACAACTTCTTATCTTCGTAGGTCGACATACTAGAGGACACCTGTTCAACTATTGTTCCAAATACAACACCATCAGTGTCCTGAGATCCTATTCTCTTGGAAGCCATTGAGACAGATGAACACCTGAAAGATCTGGGAACAAGTAGCATGCATGGAAAGAAATATGTCAGTGAAAACCAAGCAAATCCGAGGAAGGTCACAAAATATACCTGGGGAACTATTGAGTAAGATTGCACAAATCTCACTAGGAGGCTAAGTGAATGGCTACTAGAACTACACAGAAGGGAGTCTGGACTGACTGGATGGTTGAATTGGCTATTGGATCTAAAAAATGCATAATTTAGTTGGGCCAATAGTTGTTGGGATTACGCAATGTGCAATTCCAGCTGGGACAGATTGTTGGCCTAGGGAAAATTCTACGCAATATTTTGGGCCAAGCAGCCACTAACCTCAAGAAATGCGTAATTCAGTCTAAGAGGTTAGTGTTGGGCCAGAATGCACAAATATAGAGAGAAAGGTAAGCCTTCCTTCTCTAGATTTCTCAATGCAACCTTGGTGAAGGTAGAGACCGAGTCAAGGTTGGCTCGACTCGCCGACGAGAAACTGAAAGAAAGTAGGTTGATGAAATGCATGATGACACTAAGTGATAGAAGAAGTGATAAACAATGCATGAAAAACATGAATGGAAGATTGAGCAAACAAATCAACATGCATGTGGGTGAGGCCGTTCGCCAATTGGGTGAACGTCCATGAAAAACAGTTTCATGCATGCGACAGTAGTGAGATAGCAACGAGGACAAGCTAGAATATATGTAAATGACAATAAGCATTCAAAGAAATCAAGAAAACAACACTCACACAAGAGAATACACAAAAAGCGACAAAAATGCTAAAAAAGAGAAGTTGTGGCCACTTACCCATGAATAGTTGAGCCGAATGTGTCAAAGAGTCCTGGATATGCTGTGGGATGTCAGAGCTCCAAGATCGATGTGAAAGAATGAGCTCTAATGCATTGAATAAATAAGTTTGGTCTCAAGATGTGCATGCCACGAATCTAGAAAAAAACAACACTTGGAGGGAAACTTCTAAAACAACTTTGTATGTAACCCTCGACTACTAAAAATATTTCCCTAAATCATGAGATTCCTTTTGCATGTTGCCTCTTTCTATTTCGGCAAGATCAATTCATGCATGCATGCAAGTCAAGTTTCCTCGGTCCCAGGTGGAACTGGTCAATCGGACTATCCATGCATGCCAGTACTCAACTACTTGGGGAAAATGTGCATTCTTGACTGTACGCTGGGCTGACTGCTCAAGGGGATTGCACAATTTCTGGGCCCAGTAGCTGACTGCTTCCCAGATTCATGCAAATCTTGGGTTTAACTACTTGTTGGTGGGAAACATTGCGTAATTCTTGCTAAGAGGGTTAGCTGGCAGGATTGCGCAATCCTGGAGGCCAACAGGTTGACAGAGAGGATTGTACAGTTCTTGGAGGGAACTTTTGGTTTCCCTAAAGGAATGCACAATTTTCAGGAGGACGTTGCTTAGCCTATAGCTGGACCAAGTTTGGATAAGCATCCTGTGAGGGGAATGGATCAACTGTGTTTGACAGGCTTCCTTTGTGCGAGAAAAGCACAGAAGCTTGAGTACTTGACAAAGTAAGACAAAGTGTTGTGTAAGGTTTGTAGGGAGGCTCCAAAACAAGCTAAGGACAAATTTTGGAGGGTGGTTGTAGCTAGTACAACACTTGGTGACACACTGGTAGAACTCCAGCTCTCTGCATAGATCTTGTTCATGGAAAGCAAGTCTAACACCTCCGAAAGTATTGTTCAGTTCTTAGCTCATCTTGGTTTCACACTAACTTTGTTTTAAGATGTAGCATCTGTCAGACTCTTGGTCAATTGACACACATTCCAAGCCAAGGAAACATAGTTTTTTTTATTGGGGTTGAGGGGTATATAGGTGCACAAGCAGTATAGTCGTCAGAGTCTTAGTTTCATCTCTAGTGTTTCTCCACTACCAGCAGGCCTTGATAGTACCCTGTTGGAGTCACATAGGAACACAAGCATGGCATCACCTCCCTGTGCAGGAAGCCTTTCTCTTCTTTCGCCTTATTCATTTTTTTCATTTTCACTCTGCATAACACTTATTCATTTCAGAGGCAGAAGAGGGATCTTAACTTATTGAGAAAAGAGGAGGTTGTTCCTGCAGAGAAGTAGTTTATTATATCTCTGACATGCCTATTAAGGTTTTCCCCCTAGCCTTACTCTACTTGATCTAAATTGGATCCATAAAAGACTGTCAAAGAACCATGACTGTATCAGGTCAGGACAAATCTTTAAGAATTCAGAACCGTGATCAAAAACACCCCTGAACCAGTGGCAATGGCAGCCAGCGTGGAACGATGAGGACCTCGGTCAAAGCACGCTGACCGAGGTCCATGGAGACTACATAGGAGTTCAAAGTAGCCCTGGATCGGGAAAAGGAGGTGGATTTTGATGCGCAGCCCTCACTGGGCAAACAGGGCCAAAATGGGGGAGCCTTAAGCACTCGGACACATGGCGAACTGGAGAACTGCAAGAGGAAAAAGCAAAAAGCACTAAAACGTACAAAGGCAGGACCCGTGCTCTGGAAACTAGCAGTATTGATCGAGGCACCCTCAAATGATAAACGGTTTTGGATGGAAGCGGAGCGATCCCACTCAACAATCGACGTGTGGCAAGCGGAGGCAAGAGAAAACCATCATTGATCGTGCATTATCGGTCAAGAAAGTCAACCGCACAGGACGTGTGTATGGCATCAGATCTGGAGGCCATAGATCGGATCGCTAAGATCAAGCCCGATGGAGGAAGTGGAATCAATAAAGGAATACGTCGTAGTTTATATAGATTTGGAATCCGTTTGACTGCCACGGTGGAGGAAAGACTTCATCCACGATGTAACTAAAGAAATGAACCGACGAAGCAGGCTAGCGCTGTTTAGAGGAGGACAATTTGCCACTCCCTCAGCATTCATGCTGATGCGAACAAGGAACTCCAAGCGCAGCAGCTGCAAAAGGTGAATCGATAGAGGCGGAAGAGGCACTGAATAGGCATGAGTTCAAATGGCTTCAAAGCTATGAACAAGAAACAAATACATAGGAAGTCAAGTCAAAGAATAGTCCAAGAGAAGAGGAAAGACCAGAATCCCAAGAGGAGGAAGAAATACACAGAGAAAGAATATAGTGAAGCAAAAGCAGAAATAGACAGAGGAACTAGCTGACCAATAGTAACATTGAGCACCAAAGAGCATGAGAAATTCGAGCCATCCCATAGAGGGTCTCTCCGGGCTTAGCACCACATTGGGCTCTTGCCACTATAGGCCAGAAGGTCACAGAGCTGGTAGGAAGAAGAAGAGTCTATGTACTCCAGTGGATTGGGGAATCCAAGAACCACCCTTCCAAGCAAACCTGTTTTAGGAGAACTCACATTGAGTCCTTGCATTGTAAACCTTTTCTTAAAGACACAATAAAACAAGGCCACCACTGAAAGCTGGACCAGAGACGTAGCCCTAGAGAATAGGATGAACTCCTTATTAAAATTCTTGTGTCTTTGTGTTTGCTTACTGTATTTCTCTACTATCTTTTCCATTTTATTGTCTGTGTCTTGGCAATCTGATCGATCCGTTGCTTCAATAACACAGAACACACACCAGCATATGAGTCTGTAATACCTTTAAACAATAAATCTTTAGTTGATGTCACTCATAGGGTGAATATCAGATCAAGTGGTATTAGAGCTCTAGGCTGTAAGGGTAGACAATCTTGTGTTGGTTTAGCTATTGAATGCTCACGAGATCAAAGCTCAAATTAGAAGAAGGAGAGTTGGTCGAAACTAATACTGAAATTGGGAGAGTCTATTCTCGGAAGACAATGTCAGAGGAAGGTTCTATGGGGCTAGACCCTTAATTCATAGAGATTTTCCTAGCTATAAAGTCTATGGTAGAAGAAATGTATAGGCACTTTAGAAAGCATAGGGATAAAGATTCATCAGGTTCTAAACAAGATAAAGAAGAAGATGAGTCTCATTCCCATGACCACTTAAAAGGAAAAGGGAAAGAGGAAAGCTTTCTCACACCTCCTAATAGCCCTGTGCATAATAAGAAAGCATCTTTGATTAAGATAGATGTTAAATTTGATTTGCCTATATGTGATGGAGAGATAAATGCTGAAAAGTTGGACAATTGGATTAGACAAATTGATGTGTATTACAGAGTGCAAAACATCAACTCAGACAAGAGTAAAATTCAACTGGAAAGCCTATGCCTAGGAGGCACTGCCTTGGTTTGGTGGGAAGGTAGAACCCAAGCTGACATAGAGAAACATGGTAAGACCATCTTTGTCTAGAGTGAACTTGTTGCTGCAATCAAAAAGTAGTTCTATCCATTGGCCTACATGCAACAAGCCATGATGAGTTGGCAAACTCTTCGGCAGTTTAAAGGGAAAAGTGTGCAAGGGTATACTGAAGAATTCAGAAAGAGAGCACTGATGTTGGGTATCTCATTAGACTCACCAGAGACTCTTTTGAAGTACATTGGTGGTCTACATAGCTACATGAGGTATACCATCCTCATGTTTAATCCCACTAGTATAGATGAGGTATCTGTACAAGCTACTCATATAGAAGCTAGAGGAAAGAATGGAAATCCAGAAGTTGGGGGACCATCCCAACCCACTGTAAGCAAGAGCAAGGAGAAAAGAAAGTAGAAGTGGAAAGCAAGGAAGGCTAATATTGCACAAAAAGGCAAAACTTCATGCACTCACTGTAAAAAGGAGGGGCATGATGATGAGCACTGTCGGATTCTACATCCAAAGCTGAGACCTAAGAAGTCTGAGGGCATGAAGAAGAAGAGTTGCAGCTATTCAGAAATATTTGGGGTTAGAATCGGGAGATGAAACAATCATTGCATCCACAAGTATAAAAGGTTGTCTACCTTAGGGAATGCTGGAATCAAGAAGCAGGTGCAGGAGTTGCTTGAGAAGGGATTCGACAAGCCTAGCACATCACCATGTGGGTCACCAATCATTTTGGTGAGAAAGAAAGATGGCTGTTGGAGAATGTGCATTAACTACCGAGCACTAAATAAGATAAAAATAAAAAATCGTTATCCCCTTCTTCGCATAGATGATATTTTAGATCAATTGAAGGAAGTTGTTTATTTCACCAAGCTGGATTTGCACAGTGGACACCATCAGGTCAGAGTCGCAGAGCAAGATGCATGGAAGACTACTTTCAAAACAAAGAAGAGATTGTATGAGTGGCTGGTTATTCCTTTTGGCTTGACCAATGCTCCTCCTACTTTCATTAGATTAATGAATGAAGTACTCAGACCTTTTCTTCATGATTTTGTTATTGTGTATCTAGATGACATTCTGATTTTTAGTAAAACGTGGGAAGAACACTTAAAGCATGTTAAGCAAACATTAGATGTTTTGAAAAGAGAAAATTTTTATGTTAAACTCTCAAAATGTGAATTTGGCAAAACATCCCTAAATTATTTGGGTGATATAGTAGGGGGTGGTGAATTGAAAATAGATCCCTCTAAAGTGGCAGTCATTGTAAACTGGCCTAAACCCAAGTTTGCTACAGAAGTGAGAAGCTTTTTAGGAGCAGCATAATATTGGAGGAAGTTCATTTCTATTTTTTCCTCAATTGCAGCTCCCTTACATGCTTTGACAGGATTGAACAAGGTCTTTCAGTGGGGAGGCAAACATCAGAAAGCCTTCGACACCTTGAAACAAAATATTAGTATAGCACCTATATTAGCACTGCCTTATCTACAAAGACCATTTGAAATCCAAACAGATGCCAGTGACTATGGCATGGGAGTAGTGTTGAAACAGCACATTAAACCCATATGTTATCATTCTGAGACTTTTAATCCTGCAGTAGTTAGCTATCCTACCTATGATAAAGAATTTATGCATTAGTTAAGAGTGTGAAAAGGTGGAAAAACTACTTAATGGGAAAAGAGACAGTAATACATACTGATCATCAACCACTTCAATATCTACACTCCCAAACTAAGTTGTAGAAATCAAGGCATTACAGATGGATGGGTTTTCTACAACAGTTTCATCTAGTCATCAGATATAAAAAGGGCATACACAAAAAAGTTGCAGACATGTTATCTAGACCCATTATAAATGCATCTCCCATACTTAAGCATAATTCTATACTACATGAAAGTTACATTGAACAATATGCTCAAGATATGGACTTTAAATATGTCTATGCAACTTTGAGTCAAGGCAAAAATGTAGAAGAATTGGACTATCATGTGAAGGAATGACTCTTATATCATTGTGGGAAACTCTGCATTCCACAAACAGAGAGAGTAAAGATAATTAGAGAGGCACACACTTCTCTAATATCTGGTCACTTTGGGGTAAGTAAAACAATTGAACAGTTGCAAAGATTTTGTTATTGGCTGCAAATGAATGAGATAGTTTCTAGATATGTAAGAGGGTGTACTACATGTGCTAAAGCAAGCCCAACAATAGAAAACTAGGCTTGTACACTCCTTTACCAGTTCCTTCTCACCCTTGGGAAAGTGTTTCCATGGATTTTGTTGGAGGACTACCTAAATCTAGGAAAGGTCATGATTATCTATATGTGGTTGTGGATATGTTCAGCAAAATGTGTATTTTGATACCTTGTAATAAACAGATCATAGCTGAACAAACTGCAAAATTGTTATTTGAACTTGTATGGGTTCATTTTGGATTACCCACTTCTATTGTATCTGATCGAGACACCCGATTTGTGGGGAAGTTCTGGTCAAGACTGTGGGAACTGATGGACACCCAACTGAAGAAAAACATAGCTTTTCATCCACAAACCGATGGCCAGACAGAAGTAGTTAACAGGACAGTGATCCAGTTACTCAGGGGATATTGCAGCAAACATCCTAAGCTTTGGGATGAACACTTGTGTTATGTGCAACAAGCTTACAACAGAACCGAACAGTCTTCTACACAAAGATCTCCTTTTGAGACCTATTTTGATTTCATACCAAGGTCCCCTTTGGATTTTGTCTTTAATAAAGATACCATGGTTGATAGACACAGTGATTTGGACAAGCCAACTAGGTTCATTGAATAGATCCAGGAGATCCACCAGGTAGTACAGGAACAGTTAGAAAAGAGCCAAGCCAAATACAAGGCTATACATGACAAGCATCAAATGGAGCATATTTTTCAAGTTAAAGACCAGGTCTAGCTATATATCAGTAAGGACAGGATGCAAGGTGAAGGTAAAAAGCTAAAGCCTATCAGGTATGGACCTTTTAGGATACTTGAAAAGATTGGTGAAAATGCTTTTTGCCTTGATCTACCATCTTACATGCACATCTACTCAGTCGTAAATGCAGATTGATTGAGATTGTTTGAACCTTCAATAATTGAGGATCCTGAAGAGCAAATTCAATTGCCTTCTATTGATGACCTGCTACCTGAATATATTAATGAATTGCAGGAAGACATAGTCTTGGACAGGAAGGTAAGGACGATGCGCAGAGGAGATGTTGAGTACCTCAGAATTGGACTCAAAGGTTCGAAGTCGAGCAGTGCAAAGTGGATTGAGATTGGACAAGTGAGACAGCAGTATCCTCACTTAGTCGATGCTTGAAAGAAAACCAACTTTTGGTGGTCCAAAACCTTTTTTAGTGGGAATGTCGTGATCCAAATTGGATCCATAAAATACTTTCAAAGAACCATGACTATATCAGGTCGGGACAAATCTTTAAGAATCTATAACTGTGATAAAAAACACCCCTAAACCAGTGGCAATGGTAGCCAACATGGAACGACGAGGACCTCGATCAAAGCGCACTGACCGAGGCCCATGGAGACTACGCAAGAGGTCAAAGTAGCCCTTGGGAGCCTCGGATCGGGAAAAGGAGGTGGATTTTGATGCACGATAAATGGGGGAGCCTTAAGCACTTGAACACATGGTGAACCAGAGAACCACAGGCGGAAAAGGCAAAAAGTGATAAAACGTACAAAGGCGAGACTCGTGCTCTGGAAACCAGTGGTATTGATCAGGGCACCCTCAAATGATAAACGGTTTTGGATGGAAGTGGAGCGATCCCACTCAACAATCGAAATGTAGCAAGTAGAGGTGAGAGAAAACTCTCGTTGATCGCGCGTTATCGATCGAGCAAGTCAACTGCGCGGGATGTGCGTATGGCGTCGGATCTGGAGGCCCCAGATTAGAAGATTGAGATCAAGCTCGATGGAGGAAGCAGAATCGACGAAGGAATACGCCACGGTTTGTAAAGATTTGGAATCAGTTTGACCGCCACGGTGGAGGAAAGATTTAATCCACAACGTAACTGAAGAAATGAACCGACGAAGCAGGCTGGCGCTATTTAGAGGAGGACAAGTGGCCACTCCCTGAGCATTCATGCTAACACGAACAAGGAACTCCAAGTGCAGCTGCAGAAGGTGAATCGACAGAGGTGGAAGAGGAACCAAATAGGCATGAGTTCAAATGGCTTCAAAGCTATGAACAACAAACAAATACACAGGAAGTCAAGTCGGAGAACAGTCCTAGAGATGAGGAAAGACTAGAATCTCGAGAGGAGGACATAATACACAGAGAAAGAAGACAATGAAGCAAAAGTAGAAAGAGACAGACAGCCGAGATGACCAACAGCAGCATCGAGCACCAGAGAGCTTGAGAAATTCGAGCCATCCCATTGAGGGTCTGTCCAGGCTGAGCAACACATCAGGCTCTTGAGACTGTAGACCAGAACGTCACAGAGCTGGTAGGAAGAAGAAGAGTATGTGTACTCCAATGGATTGGGTAATCCAAGAACCACCCTGCCAAGAAAACCTGCTTCAGGAGAACTCACATTGAGTCCCTGCATTGTAAATCTCTACTTAAAGACACAATAAAACAAGGCCACCATTGAAATCTGTACTGGAGACATAGCCCTGGAGAACAGGGTGAACTCCTTATTAAAATTCTTGTGTCTTTGTGTTTGCTTACTGTATTTGTCTACTATCTTTTCCATTTTATTGTGTGTGTATTGGAAATCTGATCGATCTGTTGCTTTAATAACATAGAACACACACCAGCACATGAGTCTATAATACCTTTAACCAATAAATCTTTAGCTGATGTCACTCATAGGGTGAATATAAGATCACTATTTGACCGAGCTAATAAGGGTTAACCCAAAAACAATCGACTAGAGAAGGTGACACTAGTTAGCGTGCAACCATTGTGTTTACACCAAGTTTCACTTCGAAGAGTACATATTTTCCTTCGACGTATCATGGACTAAGAGTAACAATTTCATCATACATAGGCAAGATGAAAAATAACCAAGTAGCAATATATGGACAAACCCTCTTGTACTTTACCTAGCTCATTTTATTAGTCACACATGATTTCATGCAAACTAACCTATGAACGAACGAAACAAAATACAAAGAAAAGAAAAAGTAGAATGCAAGACAAGTGTTGATGTTCAAGCTCCCACTCATACTCTTTATGAATGACAGCACATGTTGGTTGTGCAACACCAACTTCATCAGTGGGTTTTGTTATCACTCAGGTTGTTCCCTGGCTCCAGAAGGGAATACAGCCGAGGTAACCACTAACCAATATTTTAGCTGCAGATCCTAGCCAATCTGCAACTAGAGAGGGCTCTCTCTTTGTGATTTAGATTTGTTTGATTATATGTTAGGCTAGTTATGAAGCACAAGTTTTTTTGGTGTTTGGAAGATGAGATTTAGTAGAACCAGGCAGTAAGTTGAGAGAAGTTCAGACCATTGGGTTGATGGAGTCTAATGGAATAAACCTCTGGGTATGGTTTCTTTGGCAAGAGGAAAATTGCAGAGCAAGACAGTTAAACACAAAACAACATTTGAAACTGATATAGGATGAAATGAAGTCAAGAAATGAAAGGCAATCAAGAATCTTTCATTATGTTAACAGAGGGAAGTTGTGTAAACATTATCAGGGAGCAATTAAGAATTCCTTAATGATATTTAGTGTGTAAGAACTAGGGAGACAAGAGAAGTTAATAATTCTTGCCTATGCTAGTCCTGTGGAAAACATAGAAAACTACAGGAATTTAACACAGAGTACAGAAAAGTAATTTCTGGGTTATCCTTTTTTCCTGTAATTTAGAACATGGTATTCATATGATAAATAAAACACAAATACAGTAACTCAAGAGTAAAGGAAACTTATTGATCCATGCAACAACACAAGAATTCTACAATATATCCTTCAGCCATCGATTCCACAACTAGCAAATTCACCAACACAGCATCCAGCAATTTTATTTCAGAAGAGTTCTCAAAATTTACAGAGCAGGTCTAGAATGATATTCATCAGCCAACAGTAATACATCTATTTTGAAAGTATTTATAATAAGTTTACAAAATATGCCATAGGGAAATATCTAGACATAAATTTATCCATCTACTCTGGCAGGGGCAGTAACTGATGTAGAAAAAACTGCGCAGCAATAAATGAGGAAATAACTATGTTGTACTGGCTGCTTTAGGTGTCCTGCTTGTTGCTGACTTTTTGGCTCTGATAGTCGGTTGATGGCTGCTTCCCTGATGTGCATTTCTGATGTGCTGTCATTTGCCACCTATGCCTGAGTTTGTTTTATCTTTTGGTGCAAATCTTCTCCTCAGTTGATTTGATTTCCCCTGATATTACCTTTTAACTGTAATGCAAACAATTTAGAAAAAGGAGAACTCAACTATCTTGGTAAAACCTCCAGCATGCTCTGCCACCACTGATCTGTTGGTAATTGATGCTTTCTCAATTTAATTAGTGTCTCATCAACTTCAGTGTACCTGTAATAATTTGGATAGAAATAAAAAAGATGTGCCACTTCATGCTCAATAAAAAACAAACTTTCCAGTTTATCATACAAACTTTGTCCAGAGGGAGGCACTGTCTCTTCTGAGCTGCTTGATGATGCTGTAATTTGATTTTACACATAGGTATTTAACCTATGAGCATAATGTTCTTGCTTTAACAGCTTCCCACTGCTAGTGACTAGGCTAGGTAAACCTTTGCATTGTAAGATTGCAAATATATGTCTGAAAGCTTCTATGTCTATCTACATTTCTTGGCATTTTATTTCTACTGTCTGAACAAAATTTCTCATAGTTAGCACCTTCTTGACTCTTAAAATAGTCTCTGTCCTGTTATGAATGTCTAGAGATGTTAATTGTTCACTGGTATGAGTGTTCAAAAAATGAATCATTTGATTGGCTTGCTCAGGCCTATTGGCCAATAATACCCTGGCCTTTTGAGTTTCATATTGAGCCACTCCTATCAACTCTATCTGATCAAAAATAGTTTGTATTGTTGTCCATTGATCAGCAATAGCTTGGCCAATCTTATCCCACAAAACGGTCTTGATTTTTTTCAGAATTCTATGGAGAGTGAGGTCCTTCTCCAAGGCTTTTATCTTATTCTCTAGGGCCTTTACTTCCCTGGTTTTCTCAGCTACAGTCATTTTTGACTTGTCATAACTAACCTCAATTTTGGCTAGTTTTTCCTTGGTTTTCTTCAGTTCTGCCATCTGGATCTCCAAAGATTTTATCTCTTTCATCATCTCCTCCATGCTCAGGCTGGCCTCCTATAGTGCACTTGTTGTAGTTGCTGCTGAAGTTGAGGTACCTACTGTTGATGCTGGATCAAGGAGGGGTGTTGATATAGTGACTGCTGGAGGAGGAGCTGTAAGAATTGGAGTTGTTTGAGATGGCTGAGAGGCCAACTCCTGTTGTTTTCCTTGTAGAGATTCTTCCAAGGCTATTTCTGTATCCAACAATCTTTGGTTCATCCTCATTAGTAAGCTGACCACATCCTCTTCTTCCTTTTGTTGTGCCACCTCTGTGGTTTGAGGGTGTATTGTAGCTGGCAGCTTCAATTGTATTCTCAGGGCTACTATGTCTTCCTCCTTCTTTCTTATTAAGGCATGTGCGCCTTTGGGATCCTTGGGATCATGTCCCAACTCTATGATAATTTCATCCAAGGAGGTTATTCTATTATGCTTGGCCAATGAGGAGGCTTTTTCCATCTCTAATTGGGCAGAAGTGTTATACAATGAATTTTGCAGTCTATGAGCCATTAGAGCTTTGTCTGCCAAGGTGGAGTATACCATTTCTCCAGCCTGTTTGTGTAACTCTATCTGATCTATGGGATAGATGTCTTTAGCAAGAACTTCTAGATTGGTCCTAATATAATATGTCGCTGACCGTGGCTACTGTATAGTGGGCCTGAAGTGACTAAGGGTCATCTTCCCTGCCTACATATCATAGGCTGCCATTAGCCTTTGCTGATTGGTGGGAGCCATTCTTAACAATTGGTTATAAAGCTTAAATCTCACTGGTTCATTTCTAGCTTTGATTTCTTTGAATCCTCTTTTGATATCATAGCTTTGTTTGCTTTGTTGCTTGGTGGATGTAACTTGCACACCAGGCTATCACTCTCGCTCCTGCTGAAAGGAGCTAGTCGATGTTTCCAAAAATGGAGGGATCTGTTGTTCAGAAGTTCCCTCACCCCTAATGTGACCTGTTGTTTCTTCTGTGAATTCTTCTTCAGAATAGAGGTTTATCCTTTGTCTCTTCTCACCTTGCTGATCTGTAGATGCACCTGTAGGTGTCGCTTTTGGTTTGTCCCTCTTTTTGGCTCTTTCTTCATTATGAGGGGTTTGTAGTACAGGGGTCTCAGCTGCCTTTACTTGGGTTGAAGGGCCTTGTTCTTGACCCTTTTCCTGATTTGTAGATGGTTGTCCTGATGTACTCTGCTGCTCTGAATGTTGTATTTCTTTACCTTTCCCTACAGGTGGAGTGGCTTCTTGAGCCAGCTGTTGTGAAGTTGTGGCAGCTGATGTGCCTGCTCCAATATGTTGAGGCTGTGTGAAAGTGACCTGTGCAAAATAATCCAGGTCAATTCTCTTCTCATAATCTTTCATTTCTTTTTCTAATCTTTCCTCTTCAGTAAGGTCTTCAATTAGTGTGCCCTCTACCCATTTCTGTCGATTTGAATATTCTTTAATGCGAGGGATTGGCTGGTGCACATATCCTGAAAGCTTGTTTTTTACTCTTCTATAGCTTATGAAATGTTCAGGGTCATATGGTGCCCAACAAAAGCTTTGTTTCAGCGTGAGTTCTTCCCTTAGCATCTTGTCTACATCATTCCAGGCTTCTTCCCTCTTATTGAAAACAAAAGGACCCAATTGATGTCTAATCTTGAGTTGTGCCTTCTTGTTTTTGCCATGGAAATGAGTCAAATCTGCACTACTAATTTATCTAAAATGTTCCAAGGCAAAAAGTCTCATGGGGACATATTTTGGCAGCTTGTAGGGGGGTAATTCACAACCATAAATTCTGATCAATGTATGGTTTTGGTAGAAATACCAATCACCAATGCTATACCCATTGAAAGATGTAGAATTCTCTGCATTTCAGCAGTGAGCCTGCTAGGAGGAGTCATCATCAGCAAGCAAGTGGCTGGGTAAATGAACATGTCAATGAACTCACAATATGTGTAAGATGAGTAGTGAACTTCATGGAAAACTGAGGTCCAGAAGATGACAGATCTCCTCTCTCCTTTGGAGTCTAGTTTCTTAAGAGGAACTTGAAAACTATCACGATGATAGTACAGCAGCAGATGGTATATATAGGAGGTATATTTAAACACTCTTTCTCTCTCCAACATCATGAATTTCTCATATATTTTGTTTGCTATGAAGGTGGCATAGTCATACATGAAAGCAGGGGGTTGTCCTGGAGTGAACTTGGACATTAGCACAAACACAGTTTCATCAACAAATTCACTGGTTTTGCATCCTAGAATGTAGGATATCATGTCTATTAGGAGCTTGCCTGTTTCATTGAATGAGACTTGATGATAGGGTGGAGGATGATTAGGCTGGCACTGTGGTTTCATAAACAACTAACCTAGTCTTGTTATTTCTGAGCTGGGCAGCTTTGCACCTTGATCAAGCAGGAATTTCATGGTGAGAGGAACTAGAGGCTAAGGTGGCTCAAAGTTCAACATCTCATTTATGGACTGAGGAGTAATATAGAATAGTACAGATCCATCTGGAGTGAGGATTTCTCTTTGTGTGGGATCATAGTTTGCACAGCATGGATGAATGAAGTCAGGCAGCACATTGAATGAAGGGAGGTAGTAGATGGGCATGTTGGATTCCCAGATTCTCAGGACATCAATGTTATTTCTATGGCTATTTCTGAATTGACAAAAAGTTTGCAGGTGAGACTTCAGACCCATCATGTCCTTAATCTGGAAGTCCCTGTCTGCCAAAGGTAACCACTCCAAATCCTTATGTGGTGCATTCAAGGGTGTAATGTTGAGAGCCACTAGAGCCTCCATACTTCACTAGATTGTGTTTTGACTAGAATGTAGGTTTATGAAACAACAGAAAATAGAACTCTGGCTCTAAGACTTTTGTCAGGATCTTGCAGACTGAATTTTATCTTGTGGAGACCTCACTGGGTAGCATTCATGGTGGAAAAGGTGAATTATGCAGACTGTACTGGGGAGGTTGGATAAGACTGTGAAAATAGCCTCCCTTTCAAGTTGTTAAGTGACCCTAATCTTGGGTTTAGAACTCCTTGGAGTAACAGGCTGCAGAGCAGTGGGTTTGGTTTCCCACTGGGAATTACAGAATTAGTTTGGAATTTTGGAAGAAACAGGGGAAGAACTCTCCCTTGTAGGTGCTTTTAAACAATTTCACAGGTGGAGATGGGTTGACTTGCAGTTTTATGGGCGACTTGCGGAGGCAGACAAAATTTGTAGGCTTTTCTTCGGTCACAACGGACAGACAATGATTTTACAGTGCAGAGGTTACAGGAAACGACTCATCTGAAATTGAATTTAGCTTTTTAGGTAATTTTAACTGAGAAATTTCGTAAAAACATGGTTTGTGGGCGACTTTAAGGAGTAAATACTTGTTTTATCGATGCCTGGTGCAAGTTTCAGTTGCAAACTGAGCAAAGGAGGCTGGGTTTGCCGAGTGGATTCGCATGGGTGGCGGACTGTAGCTCTAGTGATGAAATGGACGTAATTTGCATGCAGAGGGTGCGCAAGTCAACCAAACACAAATGAACAAAAATCATAGATTTCCCGAATTTTTATCAAAATTTGGACTTTTTAGGCTTTTGGCGCTTTTTGAGGATGACGTCAGCATGACGTAGCTTTTGTCTGGTAGTGGAGTACGGAAGGTGACGTGGTTGCTGACATGGTTGCTGACAAGGTTGCTCACACGGGGGATGACATGGAGGACACGACGGATCAAGGGCAGCATGGGTGACGATGTGTTTGCTGACGGGATGGTGACACAAACAGTAGGACAAAGGTGGTATGTTGTTTCCATCGGACCGCCTTTGGTACGGGGGCAGCTTCTGTCAGAGCGGGCCCGATGCAATGGGAATGCGCCAAGTGTCCCTGGGTACGATAGGAAACTGCCAACCATCGAGTGCTAACGAACTGACGTCAAGGTGCTTCCGATATCAATGAGGACTGTTGGATTTGGAGAAGGCGATCCGACGATGGACAGGAAGGTGAGTTGTTGGGGGTTTAATAAAGCAGCGCACGCGATAATTGAAATTTTTTATAAAGTTTGGTGGGTTTCAAACTTTAGGTTATTTGATAAATGCGGAGCGGACATGGTAATTTAATTAACCAAAGGTTAATTAACCAGGTTTATTCCGCAGCGGGTATGGTTATTTGTTTGACAAGACATCTAACAAATCCCAGTGGGACATGTGGTGGGCTATCACTGGCCCCAGGTGGACCAATGATTCCCAAGGAATCTTTAAACCATAGCCATTTTAGGCGGGGGCAGAATATATATAATGTTTTGGGTTTTTTGCTTTTTATATAGAGTAGGGGTAGGGAAACATTAATATAGGAGTTATATACTAAAGTTAGGATGTTAATATGACAAATGATAGGGAAATGCTAAGTTTAGAGGGTAAAACTTAGATTTTTTAGGAAATGAAAGGGAAATGAGATGATTATATTTACACAAGAAATGTGGCACTTATTGACCATGTAAACACAACATCTTGCTTAGTAATTCTCAAAAATGAAATGGATTAGGACTATTGAGCAGATCTCAATCTCCTTAGGGGATGTTAGTGAATTTTGTGGGGGGGAATGAGAGGGGAATCCATTCATGCTCCACTGAACTTGTAGCCACTTTTCCATGATGCTTGTGATATTGTTTAAGCTCAACATCACTCTGCTCTCTGTAACCTCATAATTATCTACCTACCCAACCTAAAACACCTAACATTTTTTCTTCCTTTGATTGGGTGCATTTGAACTAGCAAACCTTGCTTTTCCTCTTTTCTTTTGGCTGCCCTCCTATTTAAATCTATCCTTATTTCAACAAAGGGCTCAGATTGAGTAGTTGGGCCCTTTAATTCTATATCTAATCTAGTGATCTTCCAAGCTTGAACTGTTTGAGAAAATCTTATTCTCTATTCTAAAAAAAGAAATTTAAACATGATCTAGCTAGGGTTAAACTGTCTGGCTATTCATCAACTATGAGAAAGTCAGTGATTGCACTTCTCTGATTGTATTTTTTAACAAGCCACTTCCCTGGTCTTTCTTTGGGATTCCTACCTTTCTCTTTATCTAAATTTTGATTTATTGAAAATATGGAACCTTTGCAGCATGAAAAGGATGATCATATTTGGTATTTCCATAGTCAAGAATGAGAAATGACACCTATTGGTATAGGAATCTAATAGTGGCTTCACTTGGGGATGGATTTTCCAAGAGAAAAGCCAAGAACAGTAGGTCAGATGGCCTCATTTTTATTTCTTACTGTGTTTTTAAAGTTTCCTTTTTCTGCAAGCTAACCAACTGAACCTTTGTGGGATAAATGCATTTCACATAAGCTGATCTGAATCTAACTGCAGCTCTGTCTTTGATGGTTGATAAGAATTGTTTGCCATCATCCCTACTTTTCCCAAGTTCTCTCTTGATTTTTTATGGCAAACACAAAATGAACACCAAGGGTGGTATAGTTGTTTGCTTCTTTCTTGAAATTTGTTGCATCATATTTCTTATCCTATTTCCGAAATGAACTGCTAAAGTAAACACTTTTTATGTACAAACTGCCCTCTTGTTCTGTTTAACAAGGAGGGTCAAAATAATGCTTGAGCATTTTCCCATTGACTAGGCTTGCCTGAGCTTCTATGCCATCCAAACTCTTCAAAAAATAGGTTTTGTTTCCTTGTACAGCCTGGATGACAAAAGGGCCTTTCCACAGGGAATCAAATTTGCCATGTTTTCCTTTGTCTTCCCTTCTAGAGTCCCACTTTAGCACTTTGTCTCCTGTGAAGAAATCTTCAGCTTTTGTTCTTTTGTCAAAAATCTTCTTGAGTTTGTCTTGCAGAACCTAAGTTCTCTGATATACTTCCTCTCTAGTTTGTTGCAAGTGAATAGTTTGATTGATTCTCCTTTAGATGTCATTGGGTTCCACTTGTAACTCTTGCAACAATTTGATGACAAGGAGTCCCAAGGATGAGGGGAACATAGCCTCCATGCCATAAACCAATTCATATGGGTTGGTTCCAATGGATCTTTTGGTGGTTAATCTGTCTTCCCACAGTGCATTTACTAACTTTTTATGCCAGTTCTTCTTGTTCTCCTCCAAGACTTTTTTGATGATGTTGATCAGGCTTTTATTGGATGATTCTCCTAGAGCATTACCTTGGGGGTAATAAGATGTGGAATGACCTAAGATAATGTGGTATTTGTGGCAAAAATTGATCATTCTTTTGGAATTAAAGGCAGTAGCATTGTCTGTAATAATCTTCTTTGGATAGCCAAATCTAGACAGGATATTGGTTTCTAAGAATTGCATGATGGTTGAGTCATTGGCTTGCCTACAAGGGATAGCTTCTATCCATTTGGTAAAGTAATCTGTGGCAGTTAAGATCCACTTGTGTTGTCCAGAAGAGGAAGGATGAATTTCTCCAATGAAATCTAAACTCCATTGTTGAAAAGGCCTTTCAGTTGAAATAGGTTTGAGGGGTAAGGGTAACAACTTCCTTTTGCCTTCAAAGATCTCGCATTTATGGCAAGAAACTAAAAATTTTCTCACATCAGCAAATAGGGAGGGCCAATAAAAACCAGCTATTAGAATTTTATCAGCTGTAGATTTCCAGTATAAGTGTCCTCCACTGTCCCATGCATGAAATTCCTTGAGTATTTTGTCAGTTTCATCCTGAATTAGGCAATTAAGCAAAATACCTTCATGATTTTTCCAAAATAAAACATTGTCTATAATACAAAACTTTGAAGCTTTCATTTTCAAGAATCTCTTTTTAGTTCTGGATAACCCTGGAGGACCTTGCAAGTTTAACAATACAAAACATATATCAGTGTACCAAGGTGATTGTAAAAAGGCTTGATTGATCTGTGGAGTCGCCATCTCCTGTTCGTTATCCAGTTCATTGATGTCAAGGGCTTGAAAATTGGTTTCAGTCATTAATTTGGCCAACCCTTGTCCCTTTATGAGTTTTGTTGGTTTGATCTCAATGTCCTACTCTAAAATGTTGTCTATCCATTTGCCCCTTTTACCTTCAATTCCTTCTTGAGTTAGAATATATTTGACCACTATATTTGGAACATAGGCAATTACATGAGAGTACAAGATATAAACTCTAAAATCCTTTATGGCCTTTACAAGAGCATAGGCTTGCTTCTCCATGATTTGGTATTTGAGTGGAGCATCTCTAAGTGCCTTACTGAAGAAATCAATGGGCTTCTCACATCCTAGGCCATCTTTTTGTAGTAGGATAACAACAATAGTATGCTCAGATGCAAAGGAAAAGATTATGAAATCTTTATCAAACTTGGGGCTTGTGAGAACAGGTGTTCTTGTTAAAGCTATTTTGATTTCTTCAAAGGCTTGCTTAGCTTCTATTATCCATTTGACTTTAGAATATTTCTCCAGCATATTATTCAATAGTCTAATTAGCTCGACCAAATTGGGAATGAATCTTCTTAGGAAATTGATTTTCCCTAGAAAGGCTTGTAATTCCTTGATGTTTCTTGGGTGAGGGACTTGAAGGATAGCTTGTATTCTGTCTGGATCAATTCTTATTCCATCTTTAGAAATTATGTGACCTAGGATTTTGCCTTCTTCCAGGCCAAATAATGATTTATTTGGGTTCAATGATATGCCATATTTTTTGCAAATTAGGAGCACTTGCCTCAAATGATCTAAGTGTTCTTGGTCTGATTTTGAAAAAGTAGTGAGATCATCAAGCTATATTACTAAAAAGTCATGGATCTCTTTAGCAAAGGCTATGTCCATTGCTCTCTGAAATGTGGCCCTTGCATTTTTGAGTCCAAAAGGCTTCTTCACATATTTAAAGGTTCCCCAAGGTGTTGTAAAGGCAGTTTTATCTTGGTCATCTGGGTGAACTAAAATCTGATTAAATCCTGAGAATCCATCTAATAATGAAATCCTTGAAGCACCAACTACCCTTTGTAAAATGTGATCCATCTTGGGTAAGGGGTAGTGGTCTTTGAGAGAGACTTTATTCAAATTTCTCAGGTCAACACAAAGCCTTATCTCTCCAGTTTTCTTTCTAGTGTGCACTATATTTGAAATCCATTCAGAAAACCTAATGGGTGCAATTATTCTAGCTTGATACGTTATTATGACTTCCTTTTTAATAAGGGGAAGGAGGATTGGATTAATTCTTCTCAGCTTTTGTTTAAAAGGTTTTTGATTTTCTTTCAAAGGTATCGTATGTTGGATAACAGAGGTGTCATAGGATTTTAGATCCTCATAGCTCCATGCAAAGACATCTTGGAACTCTGTAAACAACTTAATGTATTTGACTTTTTGGTCAGGAGGCAATGTTTTGGAGAGTTTTACCATTTTGGGATTTTCTGTGGTTCCAATGTTGCAGTCTTCAATTTCTGCATTTAATGGTTGCATTTTTGGCTTTCTTGGAATGTCATTTGAATCAAATATATCCTCCAAAGGAGTCAGGCCTGTGGGTAGGACATTGTCCTTTAGCTCAATTACTTCGAATTCTTCCTCAATTATTTCATCGAAATTCATTTTTTTTAGTTCTTGCATATTTTTGTGATTTAAAGTTGTCGGATGCAAAATCAAATTTGTTGCTTTAGCTGATATATTTTGCTCCATTTTGTCAATTTGCTGTTGATCATCAATAGTGCTTGTGTCTATGTTTGTGCTTGAGAATTCTTCTTTTAGAGTGAGGAAGTTATTGATTTGGGTATCATTCTCAAACACTTGCAAATTTTTCACATTATCTGGGATAGCAGGTCTGTGCTTGATCTCAGTAGTGGTGTTATATACCTAGGGGGGTAATATGGGGTACCGAGGGAGGTACCCAAGGTAATAATGTAATAATGGAATGGACCATAGTAATAAATAAGGTAGTTAACCCATGTCATATAAGGGACCACAAGTAGTTAATAATAATGTAAGGGGCCCATGGTATTAGTTGATGGTATGCGGAAACCATGGTAATGATTCATGGTATTGTATGTATGAGGCCTATATAGAGGCTAGAGACTCCACATGGAGAGATATGAAGAGAAGTATTCTTGTATGAACAAGCATATGGCTTGTGGAGTATTCTCCTTCCTTAAGGAGTGAATCTATGGTGTTGCCCTACCATAAGGGTTTGATAATAAAGAAGCATTTCTATCTATTCAGATCTTGTTATTCTTGGGTTTATTTATATTTTCATATGTTTCTGGGTTATATCTACAACAAGTGGTATCAGAGCTACAACAAGTGGTATCAGAGCACTTTCTTGGGCACAAAAGTGGAGAATTTGTTTTTCATTTTTGCAAGATTTCAAGGGTGGCGAGTTTGCAGATCAGATCTGTAAGTTTTGGTTCACGATCTACAAAATCTGATTGCATATCTGTATTATTTTTGAAAAAATAGCCGATTTCAAAAAAAAAATCAGTCAAATCGGAGTCTGGATGAAGGAGATATCGCTGATTTAAAAATCAGTGGGGTTGCAGATAATTTTTCAGGGCAGCGAGTTTGCGGCGCAGATCTAGACGTCCTGGTGCAAGATCTACAAAATCTAATTGTATATCTAGATTTTATGTGGAAAAATACCCAAATTCAAAAAAAAAATCAGTTGAATTGGAGTTCGGATGAGGGAGATATCGCTGATTTAAAATCAACTCTTTTTTCAGAAATTTTGGGTGACGGCGGGAGAATAGCAGCGCAGATCTGGAATTACAGTGCGTGAATCAGGATTTCTATCACATGGGAAGACGCAGAATGATTGTTCCATTTCCAAAAATAGGTTATAATAGAGATTCTAAGCAATATTGACGAAACTGTGACATTTTCAAATTTTAGCCAAGTGGATTTTTTCAAACCTTCATGGCTTCTAGCAAGGAATTTTTTACAGGAAAAGATGATGGTCCGACTATTGAAGAACTCATAAAGGAACTAAAGCGTATACTTGGGACAGATTGGAGGGATAAAGTGTGGTTTAATTTAATAAATGAGGCTGCCACATGGTGGTGGAAATCACTTGACCACAAGCAGTTGACCAAACTTTCAGATGCAGAATTTGAAAAAGTCCTTTTGGACAAATGATCTCAGGCTAGAAAAAAGGAGAATGAGACACATAAGGGGTTAATTGCTACGGGTATCTCCTTACTGCAGGTTCATGGATTGATTCAGAAAGAGAAGATCATTGTTTCTATCAATCCTAATGGTGAACATAATTTCATCAATGTTAAATTGTCAAAAAAATTGCAAGTCACAGCAAAACATATTGAAAATACACAGGTTGATGATAAGGATGTTCAAATTTATAAGGATTTGAAACTTTCTATGGATAAGTATGTGTTTCATGGTGATTTTTATGCTTCAGATATGGATAACATAGATGTTGTTTTGGGATACCCTTGGATGAAATCGGTAGGTACTATCAATATTAATGTAC
>APFE031231997.1:25916-47256 GCA_000404065.3 Pinus taeda | reverse complement strand
TCAAATGGCAGCTTGCAAGTGCTGGCAAAGGTTGCCAAACTATGTGCATGTAGGTTGTGTTTTCTTGGAATTTTGGTGAGTTGTGATTCCAAGAAGGTGTTTAGTATTTCCATGGCTACAACCCTATAAGCTCTTAGCCTAGGATCATTTGTAACAAAGTTTCCCTTTATCTGTTGTATTATCAAATTTGATTCCCTTAGAATTGAAATCTTAGTCACCCCTAGACTTCTAATTAGTTTGAGTCCCAGCAAAAGGGCTTCATATTCGGCCATATTGTTTGTGCATTTGAAATTTAGCCTATATGCATGACCCTGAGCAAGGTCATTTTGTATGTTGTGTATCCAAATCCATGCCCCTGCTCCCAATTTGTTTACTGATCCATCAAACTCTAAGTACCATAAGATTTCTTGATCACCACTAGTCTCAGGAGTTTTGGGAACTTGCTTAGTGGGCAGTAAGTTTGAACTTTGTAGCTGATTTGATATGTCTGGTTCACTTGTTACATCAATCACATCAACAATTTTTTGGTCCTAGTCACTGGATTGTTCATTTATGCTCATTATCTGTGTTGTTTCTAGGAGTTTGGCCTCAGTTTTTGAGCACATGTCAGCATTGTATAAGATAAATGAATCCATATCAGAGTGTATCGAATATATGGGGAAGTTTTGGGGTTTCTCTTGACTGCTAACCACATATTTCATCAATGTTTCCTGATACAATCTCTTTGGGTGGCCAAATACTAAAATGGTGGCATATGACATATCTAGTTGCAAAGATCCTTGGAGTTTTGCACCCCAAGATCTAAATAAGAGCATGCCATATTTAGGTGGTATATCAGCCACCACCACATCCGTCAAGATTGTTTTGGCTGGATATTGAACTAAAGACACATAAAGATCTTTGATTAGGCCTAGACACCTGACCTGGCTGGAATCAAATGAGAACAAGTCCTTATATGGCCTTGTGATATCTAGATCTAGCTTTTCCATCACTAACTTGGGCATTAGATTATGGGAAGCACCTGAATCAAACATTACATTATGTAACACTTTGTCATGAATATTCAAGCTCACATAGAATGGAGGAACTCCTCCATCTACTGTCTTACCATTGACTTCAAAACCAAAAAACAGCTCTGGTTGATCATCTAGGACATTGATTGCATCCCTAGTTTCTGATATTTGAAGTGACTTGTTAATCTATTCCCTGCAGACCTCATGTTTAGCCAATTCTGACAATGGAATGGCTATTTTTATCTTACCTATTTCTGTTTCTAAGTTGAAAGGTTTTTCCGCTTGAACTCTTGTATTGTGGACAACAGACTTTTCCTTTTCTGTTGTGTTTTCCATATTTTTTTCTTTATCAGGACTGCTGTAAGGAACTACACTTCCTTTGGAATTTACTGCAGCAAATCTATTTACACTTCCCTTTGGAAAGGAGGAAGAAGATGGCTAATTATTTGATAGTTCCAGGTCTGAAATGTCCTCTATGATGGGCTCTTTTGGGTTGAGGTCTGTCTCAGCAGTGAATTCTGTGAGGGGAGAAGTATCCTTAGTTCTCTTGGGCTGTTTGGTATCTTTCAATTTGGTAGATTCAGGTACATCTATTTTCCTACTTCTCAATTTTTATTGCTTATGAACCTCATAGACTGCTGTATTATAGCCTTCTTTAAAATCAAATGATTCTCCAGACTTGGTTTGAAATTGATTTAAATTATGAGCCTCTTGATCATCCTGTGTTAGGAAAATTTGTTGCTCACCGTTTAAACCCATTAGATTAATTTGTGTGTCCTTTGTAGGCTCACTAGAGGTTGAGGCTTCAGCATAAGTCTCTTGAAATGGGGATATGATGTTTTGATCAGGGCCAATCCTTCCAGCATTAGTGTTTTGATTCTTTCTAAATTTTGGGCTTCTTGTTGTGTTACTTGGTTGTCCTTCCCAGGATGATTTCCTTTCAATAGTGTCCACTCTGTCTCCTAATCTGTCCATACCCTTAATGATTGCATCTAACTTTTGCTCAAATGTTGAAGGTTCTTCTTTGATAGTTGTTCTTCTTTCAGTTCTAGCCCGGTTTCGTTTAACAATCAAGTTTGCCTCTACACCAACAGCTATATTCTGCATGACTGCTAGGCTTAATGGGGCTCTTTCCCTTAGTTGATATGCCATGTCCGAATCGAATCCATCAGGGAATTTGATCAAGGCTAGGTCAGGAGGAGGTCTAAGGTTCTGAGGAATGGCACTATAGACATTATTGAACCTTGAATAATAGTCTTGAATGGTCTCTTGTGGGCCCCTTTTTAAATTGTCATATTCAGTTAGAATGTGTAAAGGGTCTTTTTTCTTTTATCATCTGTTTAAGAAGGATTGATATAGGGCCTCAGGATTGGCTATAGAATTTGCAGCAAGTTCTCTAAACCAGGTCCTGACATCGCCAGTTAGACTTTGGAAAAAGATTTTCATTCTCACATCATCATCATCAATTTCATAGTTCTCAAAATAATCTTGCATTTTCTTGGTGTGCTGTTGAGCTGTATAGGAGCTAGTACCATCAAAGTAGGTGATCTTGCTCTGATAGTCTTGAGGCATAGCCCTTGGATTGGTAGGCAACTGCAAAGGAGCATAACAGTTGGCCATATTTACAGGGATAAATGGGGCAACAGGAAGGAATAAGAGGGCTGGAACAGGGGGGACAGGAGTGGAAATATGAGTAGTGGATGGGGGAGTGGAAAGGATACTTTGAGGTGTGGATGAAGAACTTGGAGAGGCTGTAGTATTGACAGAAAGAACTGTTGCTCTTCCAGGGGTAAGCTCAGATTTTGTAAGGTTTTGTTGAAGTATATCAAGGTCTGAATTAGCAGTTTCTAGAATTTCTTGTCTCCTAAGGGTTTTGGGGATTAAGCTAGAATTTTCAAAGATAGCCGGGGGATTAGGATCTGGATTTGATCTGGTGTAACGAGTTTTATTTTTTGGAGACAGCTTCTAAATCTGTTTTTGTTATTTTTGCTTGAATGTGTTTGACACAGGGAGACTAATCTCTTTTTGATTCAGAGGTTCCCAGTGGAGTCACCAATAATGTTATCACTCAGGTTGTTCCCTGGCTCTAGAAGGGAATACAACTGAGGTAACCACTAACCAATCTTTTAGTTGCAGATCCTAGCCAATCTACAACCAGAGAGGGCTCTCTCTTTGTGATTTAGATTTGTTTGATTATATGTTAGGCTAGTTATGAAGCACAAGTTTTGTTTGGTGTTTGGAAGATGACATTTAGTAGAACCAGGCAGTAAGTTGAAAGAAGTTTAGGCCATTGGGTTGATGGAGTCTAATGGAATAAACTTCTGGGTATGGTTTCTTTGGCAAGAGGAAAATTGCACAGCAAGATAGTTAAACACAGAACAACATTTGAAACTGAAATAGGATGAAATGAAGTCAAGAAATGAAAGGCAATCAAGAATCTTTCATTATGTTAACAGAGGGAAGTTGTGTAAACATTATCAGGGAGCAATTAAGAATTCCTTGATGATATTTAGTGTGTAAGAACCAGGGAGACAAGAGCAGTTAATAATTCTTGCCTATGCTAGTCCTGTGGAAAATAAGAAAACTACAGGAATTGAACACAGAGTACAGCAAAGTAATTTCTGGGTTATCCTTTTTTCCTGTAATTTAGAACATGGTATTCATATGATAAATAAAACACAAATACAGTAACTCAAGAGTAAAGGAAACTTATTGATCCATGCAACAACACAAAAATTCTGCAATATATCCTTCAGCCATCGATTCCACAACCAGCAAATTCACCAACACAACATCCAACAATTTTATTTCAGAAGAGTTCTCAAAATTTATAGAGCAGGTCTAGAATGGTATTCATCAGCCAAGAGTAATACATCTCTTTTGAAATTATTTATAATAATTTTACAAAATATCCCATAGGGAAATATCTAGACATAAATTTATCCATCTACTTTGGCAGGGGCAATTACTGATGCAGAAAAAACCGCGCAACAATAAATGAGGAAATAACTATGTTGTACTCGCTGCTTTAGTTGTCTTGCTTGTTGCTGACTTTTTGGCTCTGACAGTCAGTTGATGGCCGCTTCCCTGATGTGTGTTTCTGATGTGTTTTCATTTTCCACCTGTGCTTGAGTTTGTTTTATCTTTTGGCGCGAATCTTCTCCTCAATTGATTTGATTTTCCCTGATATTACCTTTTAGCTGTAATGCAAAAAATTTAGAAAAAGGAGAACTCAACTATCTTGGTAAAACCTCCAGCATGCTCTGCCACCATTGATCTGTTGGTAATTGATGCTTTCTCAATTTAATTAGTGTCTCATCAGCTTCAGTGTACCTGTAATAATTTGGCTGGAAATCAAAAAGATGTGCCACTTCATGCTCAATAAAAAACAAACTTTCCAATTTATCGTACAAATTTTGTCCAAAGGGAGGCATTGTCTCTTCTGAGCTGCTTGATGATGCTGTAATTTGATTTTGCACATAAGTGTTTAACCTATGAGCACATTGTCCTTACTTTAACAGCTTCCCACTGCTAGTGACCAAGCTAGGTAAACCTTTGCATTGTAACATTGCAAATTTATGTCTGAAAGCTTCTATGTCTATTTGCATTTCTTGGCATTTTCTTTCCACTGTCTGAACAAAATTTCTCATGGTTAGCACCTTCTTGACTCTTAAAATAGTCTTTGTCCTATTTTGAATGTCTAGAGATGCTAATTGTTCACTGGTATGGGTGTTCAAAAAAAGAATCATTTGATTGGCTTGCTCAGGCTTATTAGCCAATAATACCCTGGCCTTTTGAGTTTCATATTGAGCCACTCCTATCAACTCTATCAGATCAAAAATAGTTTGTATTGCTGTCCATTGATCAGCAATAGCTTGGCCAATCTTATCTCACAAAATGGTCTTGATTTCTACCAGAATTCTATGGAGAGTGAGGTCCTTCTCCAAGGCTTTTATCTTATTCTCTAGGGCCTTTACTTCCCTAGTTTTGTCAGCTACAGTCACTTTTGACTTGTCATAACTAACCTCAATTTTGGCTAGTTTTTCCTTGGTTTCCTTCAGTTTTTCCATTTGGATCTCCAAAGCTTTTATCTCTTTCATCATCTCCTCCATGCTCAGGTTGGCCTCCTGTAGTGCACTTGCTATAGTTGCTGCTGAGGTTGAGGTACCTACTGTTGATGCTGGATCAAGGGGGGGTGCTGTTATAGTGACTGCTGGAGGAGGAGTTGTAATAATTGGAGTTGTTTGAGTTGGCTGAGAGGCCAACTCTTGTTGTTTTCCTTGTAGAGCTTCTTCCAAAGTTTTTTCTATATCCAACAATCTTTGGTTCATCCTCATTAGTAAGCTGACTACATCCTCTTCTTCCTTTTGTTGTGCCACCTCTGTTATTTGAGGGTGTATTGTAGCTGGCAACTTCAATTTTCTTCTCAGGGATGTTATGTCTCCCTCCTTCTTTCTTATTAAGGCCCGTGCGCCTTTGGGATCCTTCGCATCATGTCCCAACTCTATGATAATTTCTTCCAAGGATTTTATTCTATTATCCTTGGCTAATGAGGAGGCTTTTTCCAGCTCTAATTGGGCAGAAGTGTTATACAATGAATTTTGTAGTCTATGAGCCATTAGAGCTTTGTCTGCCAAGGTGGAGTATACCATTTCTCCAGCCTATTTGTGTAACTCAATCTGGTCTATGGGATGGATGTCTTTCGCAAGAACTTCTAGATTGATCCTAATATAATCTGTAGCTGACTGTGGTTGCTGTATAGTGGGCCTGAAGTGACTAAGGGTCATCTTCCCTGCCTGCATATCATAGGCTTCCATTAGCCTTTGCTGATTGGTGTGAGCCATTCTTAACAATTGGTTATAAAGCTGAAATCTCACTGGCTCATTTCTAGCTTTGATTTCTGTGAATGCTCTTTTGATATGAGAGCCTTGTTTGCTTTGTTTCTTGGTGGATGTAACCTCCACACGAGGCTGTCTCTCTTGCTCCTGCTAAAAGGAGCTAGTCGATGTTTCCAAAAATGGAGAGATCTGCTGTTCAGAAGTTCCCTCACCCCTAATGTGACATGTTCTTTCTTCTGTGAATTCTTATTCAGAATAGGGGTTTAGCCTTTGTATATTCTCACCTTGCTGATCTGTAGATGCCCCTGTAGGTGTCTCTTTTGGTCTGTCCCTCTTTTTGGCTCTTTCTTCATTATGAGGGGTTTGTAGTACAGGGGTCTCAGCTGTCTTCACTTGGGTTGAAGGGCCTCGTTCTTGACCCTTTTCCTGATTTGTAGATGGTTGTTCTGCCATTATACTCTACTTCTTTGAATGTTATATTTCTTTACCTTTCCCTACAGGTGGAGTGGCTTCTTGAGCCGGCTGTTATGAAGTTGTGGCAGCTGATGTGCTTGCTCTAATATGCTGAGGCTGTGTGAAAGTGACCTGTGCAAAATAATCCATGTCAATTCTCTTCTCATAATATTTCATTTATTTTTCTAATATTTCCTCTTCAGTAAGGTCTTCAATTAGTGTGCCCTCTACCCATTCCTGTTGATTTTCATATTGTTCAATGTGAGGGATTGGCTTGTGCACATATCTTGAAAGCTTGTTTTTGACTCTTTTATAGCTTATGAAATGTTCAGGGTCATATGGTGCCCAACAAAAGCTTTGTTTCAGCATGAGTTCTTCCCTTAGCATCTTTTCTGCATCATTCCAGGCTTCTTCCCTCTTATTGAAAACAAAAGGACCCAATTGATGTCTAATCTTGAGCGGTGCCTTCTTGTTTTTGCCATGGAAATGAGACAAATCTGCACTACTAAATTGTCTGAAATATTCCAAGGAAAAAGTCTCATGGGGACATATTTTAGCAACTTGTAGGGGGGTAATTCACAACCATAAATCCTGATCACTGTATGGTTTTGGTAGAAATACCAATCACCAATGCTATAACCCCTTGAAAGATGTAGAATTCTCTGCATTTCAGTAGTGAGCCTACCAAGAGGAGTCATCATCGGCAGGCAAGTGGCTGGGTAAATGAACATGTCAATGAACTCACAATATGTGTAAGGTGAGTAGTGACTTCATGGAAAACTAAGGTCCAGAAGATGACAGATCTCCTCTCTCCTTTGGATTCTAGTTTCTTAAGAGGAACTTGAAAACTATCAAGATGATATTACAACAGCAGATGGTATATGTAGGAGGTATATTTAAACACTTTCTCTCTCCAACATCATGAATTGCTTATGGATTTTGTTTTCTATGAAGGTGGCATAGTCATACATGACAGTAGGGGGCTGTCCTGGAGTGAACATGGACATTAGCACAAACACAATTTCATCAACAAGTTCACTAGTTTTGCATCCTAGAATGTAGGATATCATGTCTATTAGGAGCTTGCCTGTTTCATTGAATGATACTTGATGATAGGGTAGAGGATGATCAGGCTGGCACTGTGGTTGCATAAACAACTGACCTAGTCTTGTTATTTCTAAGCTGGGCAGCTTTGCACCTTGATCAAGCAGGAGTTTCATGGTGAGAGGAACCAGAGGCTGAGGTGGCTCAAAGTTCAACATCTCATTTATGGATTGAGGAGTAATATAGAACAGTACAGATCCATCTGGAGTGAGGATTTCTCTTTGTGTGGAATCATAGTTTGCACAACATAGATGAATGAAGTCAGGTAGCACAATGACTGAAGGGAGGTAGTAGATGGGCATGTTGGATTCCCAGATTCTCAGGACATCAGTGTTATTTCTATGGCTATTTCCGAATTGACAAAAAGTTTGCAGGTGAGACTTGAGACCCATCATGTCCTTAATCTGGAAGTCCTTGTCTGCTAGAGGTAACCACTCCAAATCCTTATGTGGTGCGTTCAAGGGTGCAACGTTGAGAGTCGTTGGAGCCTCCATACTTTACTAGATTGTGTGTTGACTAGAATGTAGGTTTATGAAACAGTAGAAAAGAGAACTCTGGCTCTAAGACTTTTGTCAGGATCTTGCAAACTGATTTTTATCTTGTGGACACCTCACTGGGTAGCATTCATGGTGGAAAAGGTGAATTATGCAGACTGTACTGGGGAGGTTGGATAAGACTGTGAAAATAGCCCCCCTTTCAAGTTGTTAAGTGACCCTAATCTTGGGTTTAGAACTCCTTGGAGTAACAGGCCGCAAAGCAGTGGGTTTGGTTTCCCACAGGGAATTATACAATTAGTTTGGAATTTTGGAAGAAACAGGGGAAGAACTCTCCCTTGCAGGTGCTTTTAAACAATTTCACAGGTGGAGATGAGTTGAATTGCATTTTTATGGGCGACTTGCGGAGGTAGATAGAATTTGTAGGCTTTTCTTCGGTCACAACGGACAGACAGTGATTTTACAGTGAGGAGGTTACAGGAAACAACTCATCTGACATTGAATTTAGATTTTTAGGTAATTTTAACTGAGAAATTTCGTAAAAACAAGGTTTGTGGGTGACTTTAAGGAGTAAATACCTGTTTTATGGGTGCCTGGTGCAAGTTTCGGTTGTAGACTGAGCGGAGGAGGCCAGGTTTGCCGAGTGGATTTGCCTGGGTGGCAGACTGTAGCTCTAGTGATGAAATGGACGTAATTTGCATGCAGAGGGTGCGCAAGTCAACCAAACACAAATGAACAAAAATCATAGATTTCCCCAATTTTTATCAAAATTTGGACTTTTTGGGCTTTTGGCGCTTTTCGAGGATGACGTCAGCATGACGTAGCTTTTGTCCGATAGTGGAGTATGGAAGTTGATGTGGTTGCTGACATGGTTGCTGACAAGGTTGCTGACGCGGGGGATGACATGGCGGACATGACGGATGAAGGGTAGCGTAGGTGATGACGTGTTTGCTGACGGGATGGTGACGCAGGCGGTAGGACAAAGGTGGTATGCGGTTTCCATTGGACCGCTTTTGGTACGGGGCAGTTTCTGTCAGGGCAGGCCTGATGCAATGGGAATGCGCCAAGTGTCCCTGGGTACGACAGGAAAACCGTCGACCATCGGATGCTAACGACCCGACGTTGGGGTGCTTACGATATCAATGAGGACCGTTGGATCTGGAGAAGGCGATCTGACAATGGACGGCAAGGTGAGTTGTCGGGGGTTTAATAAAGTAGTGCGCGCGATAATTGAAATTTTTTATAAAGTTTGGTGGGTTTCAAACTTTAGGTTATTTGATAAATGCAGAGCGGACATGGTAATTTAATTAACCAAAGGTTAATTAACCAGGTTTATTGCGTGGCGGGTATGGTTATTTGTTTGACCAGACGTCTAACAAATCCCAGTGGGACACGTGGTGGGCTATCACTGGCCCCAGGTGGACCAATGATTCCCAAGGAATCTTTAAACCATAGCCATATTAGGCGGGGGCGGAATATATATAATGTTTTGGGTTTTTTGCTTTTTATACATAGTAGGGGTAGGGAAACATTAATATAGGAGTTATATACTAAAGTTAGGATGTTAATATGACAAATGATAGGGAAATGCTAAGTTTAGAGGGTAAAACTTAGATTTTTTAGGAAATGAAAGGGAAATGAGATGATTATATTTACACAAGAAATGTGGACCTTATTGACCAAGTAAACACAACGTCTTGCTTAGTAATTCTCAAAAATGAAATGGATTAGGACTATTGAGCAGATCTCAATCTCCTTAGGGGATGTTAGTGAAGTTTGTGGAGGGAAATGAGAGGGGAAGTCAGTCATGCTCCACTGAACTTGTAGCCACTTTGCCATGATGCTTTTGATATTGTTTAAACTTAACATCACTCTGCTCTCTGCAACCTCATAATTATCTACCTACCCAACCTAAAACACCTAACATTTTTTATTCCTTTGATTGGGTGCATTTGAACTAGCAAACCCTGATTTTCCTCTTTTCTTTTGGCTGCCCTCCTATCTAAATCTATCCTTATTTTAACCAAGGGCTCAGATTGAGTAGTTGGGCCCTTTAATTCTCTATCTAATCTAGTGATCTGCCAAGCTTGAACTGTTTGAGAAAATATTATTCTCTATTCTAAAACAAGAAATTTAAACATGATCTAGCCAGGGTTAAACTGTCTGGCTATTCATCAACTGTGAGAAAGTCAGTGAATGCACTTCTCTGATTGCATTTTTTAACAAGCCACTTCCCTGGTCTTTCTTTGGGATTCCTACCTTTCTCTTTATCTGAATTTTGATTTATTGAAAATATGGAACCTTTGCAGCATGAAAAGGATGATCATATTTGGTATTTCCACAATCAATCATGAGAAATGACACCTATTGGTATAGGAATCTAACAGGTTGTTCCTCATTCATGACAAGTGAAGAGTCTAGAATGGATGAGCGCAAGACAACATCATCCAGAGGAACACCTGGGTGCAAAGATAGAGGTCAAAGAAAAGAATGCATATGGGAACTCGAAGGACTCACAACCAACTCTGCATGAAAATTAAGTGGAGTGATGTTGGGAGGGTGTGAAGAATGAACAAATGTGCGAACATGATCCTCAACATCACTGGGCGATGGTGGAACTATTGAATGAAAGGGAGGTAGACAGCAGTTGAGACAGTGCCTTCTCCCACATGGGATTGCATAGTTCCATCAATGTAGAATGTTGAGCGAGGCTTGACATCAAGTTTCCTCTTGGGACAGGCAGATTTCTTAAGACAATACTCGAACCGGTCCCAGAGATAAGTGAACTTCATCTGGCTCTTCAGAGGTTGAAACTGTAAGTCACGGAAGCGCTGCCAAAAATCAATAACGGATTCATGCGGAGCCCTCTATTGCTGTAACTGTTTCTGGTCAAGATGGTTTGGATCAAAAGGATGGAACATGTCTTCAATAAGATCACAAAAGTGCTGACATGAGTGCACGATGTCAGCCGGTAGGTTGAGCACCCAACAAAATGGGGATTTGCGAAGTGTGAATGCAAGCAACAAAATGGCCTTTTCATTAGTGAACTCATCTTCCTCATGAATCATGGAAAGGAATTTATGTAAGTGCTCAGGCCAGGCCACTTTGCCTTCACCATCATATGTGTGAGTGGACAAGATATTGAAAAGATTCCCCGAGATGGAGACATCTTCACGATTCGAAAAACACCTCAGGGGAAGAAGAATGCAAGATTCCATGAAAGATATGCAAAGGTTCAAAACTGGATGAGAGGACATTGTTTGTCAGCGGGCCCTCCTTCTAGCGCCAGAAATGTTGATGGTGCTGGACCCGCCAACATGTCAAGGGGATCTCCCCGGTAAGAAGTCCCAATTAGGCCTCAGATCATTTGGTGTAGGAGTCCCAGTAGTGGGTCGTAAGATAATGCCTTGGTTGCAATGTCGCACAGAGGCAAGTAAGATAAATTTGTCAGTAGCAAGGGTGTGAATGATGTAGTGAGTCAAGGAATGAGTATGAGAGGTTCCAACACTTCACAGGGGGGAGGAAGGGGAAAGTGAGTTCCAGGTTTAAATGGATTAGTCCCAACTCTACTAGGAACACACCACACAAAGGACATGCATAGCTTCTAGCAGAGCAGTCAACATGGATGTGGCAGTCCCAACATATAAGGTAAGATAACCCGAACAACACTCATGGATCAGTTCGAGACAAGTGTGACGATTGATATAACAAGGTTCAGAGAAAGGTCTGTCTGGTGTCCGACAAAGAAGTTGACACAAACATTGACGACATTAACAACATATGCAACACATTAACAACAAGATTCATATTATTGCATGTGAATCAGTTCATACACAAGTATGTAAGTTAAACAGCATATATCATTAAGGGAATCATAGCAGTCCAACTACAATAAAAACATATGCATGAAAATGTGTTGGATTTTATTATATAAAGAGGTGTAAGTCACAATCATACAATACACCATGTAAACCTGCTAGCCCTATCAGTAGAATGTTACAACCACGTCTGCCTACTCCTCCAAAGAGATGTACTAGATCCATGTAGTCAAGAAGCCAAGGCACATTAGAATACTATCTAGGTCTTCTTCAAGATAATCTTAGTAGAAGCTTGGCTAACCAAAAGTCTATACAATGAGTTATGAGGGACTATTTATAGCAAACGACGAGGTGACCCTTAACATTCCCCTTTGTAACCTTTCAACTACCTTCATGACTCTTCACCTACTCTATGACTATTACATTCACTCTTGAGACTTAACTTACACTTGACATGACTCAACAATACAAAACACGTGTACCCATGTGAACAATGGCTTGAACAAGCCAAACTAGACACCACCCTGACTTAGACAACTATAGAATTCAAGCTACTCAACATCCTCATGCTGATCAACATTAACATATTGGTGCCAAGATTGGTAGTCTCTGATAGTGGCCGTGTGTTCTACTGTGACATCCATCTAGAACCTGAACCTTGTCTCCATGGTATCCAGGTACATTGCTTGGGCTCCTCTGTCTAACTCATTTGAAAGAATGCGCAACAATGTCCTCAATGTGGTCAGACCAGCAACATACTTGCGCATGATGTTTGCATTGATAGAAAAGTATGGACTGGTGGCAACGCGAATTAACTCGTCGAAGTACGAGTCAAGATCCTGTTGGACTTGCTTCTTGGTCTTTGCTTGGGTGAGAGTCCTAAGTGATGGAATCACATATGTGTGCACAACATCGTCCATGATTTAGAATACTCGTGCATGGGAAGCTTATATGCTAGTGATGAATTGTGGTAGGTCTTCATAGTTTCAGATCTAACTCTGGATACATGTTTTCAGCTCAACCGCATTGGCCTTCATCATCTTGGGAAAATGAAGTAGGGCTCCTTTATACTTCATCATCCATTCTCACATGTTATTAATGACAGCATGTATGTTCTTCAAGATGTGAGCTCTTCTCACACATGGATGTTTCCATCTGTGAAGACGAACAACTGCTTGATGCACGATATTGAACTTGGAGTAAAATGCCCGCATAACCATGTCTAAGGACAACACTTCCTCCATTATAGCCTTCTTCAGTTCAGCTCGGGCGGACATTGTCACCAAGTCTCCTCCCTTCTTGGCCACCTGTAGTTCCTTCGTCATTCGCTCACTCTCAGCTATGAGGAAGTGAACACTAGAGCTAGTGGCTTTGGCATACACTCTAGTTGCATTGGCCAAAGCAGCTGGGTCCTTGTGCACATCAGTTATGATCACTTGTTCTTCAACTTGCTCAGGGGATGTTCGGTCCTCCAGAGTTGGTACTCTGTCAGGGTGCAAACTCTATATTGAGATTCATCAAAGGAATTATTGCGCATCTTTTCCTCAAGTTGACCACAAAGGATCTCAGTGCATCCTTGGCCATTCGAGACTGACTCATCATCTTAATGCATTGTAGCACGCGAGTTAAACTCTCTGTGGTGAGGCATGAGGTGAGTGTCATGTTCCAATTCTGGCTGCTCCATGTCTGCATCCAACTGTTTGAAATCCTGTTCTATCTCATGAGCAAATTCTTTCCCCTGCGAGGGCTCACCTTGTTCACCTGATGCCAACTGTTCAGAAGAATCAACTACTTGTATGGGCACTGCTTCGTATGTCTGCATGTGATGCGCCTCCTACTAAATCTGTTGCTGATGCGCTTCCTTCTTCTGTTGGTTTAGCTCCTGTTCTTTCCAGAGTTGTTCCCTTAGCTCATGTAACTCCTCTATTCCTTCCATTTTCTTCTTATCTCTTTACCTTAGCACGATTCTCTTTTCATGCTGCTGTCTCTTATGTTGAATAGCATAGATGCTTGTTCTACTAGTGGATCTACTTGAAACTTACAACTTTGTTCCTCCTCCATGCGGTCAACAATCTTTCTCTTCCCTTTGTTGTGTGTAAGCATGCTTGGCTCTATTGTCTCTGTTGTTGCTACTACTGCTGTTACTGCTGGTGTTTCCTATGGTGTTGTTTCATGTTCCTGTGCTAACCATTCTACAACGAAATTGGCCTATTCATTGGGTCTAGAATGATGGTAACAATACCTCCATGAGTCTTCCTTGTCCCAATGAAATGACCCATGGATCCAATTGAACTGAACTCTCATGCAGTGATCCTTGACAATGCAATGTGGGTCATATAGGTTGAAGCTTCGGAGGTAGAATGGGTACTTCTTCATTTGTTCAACTTCAACATCTGCTTGCTTGATGCTCTTGATCTCATGTAATCCAATCCGTAATGTAAGAGTGGGCCAAGGTGCCTTCTTGCTACAACCTAGCTGTTAATCTTGCTGATACATGATACACTACTTCCTGCATGACAAGCACATCCAAAGAAAACTTTGGCAGAACATGCGGAGGCTTCTCCGCACTGAACATTTAGATGAATGGGTCATTCGGTGAGGCGCATCAATTTGCAATGCCTAACATACCCATCACCAAGGCAAACATTACAATGGGTTGCCCCTCATGTAAATCACATATTAATAAGAATGAGGGAGGAGGAAAATCCTTGGCGTTATCATATTGTAACAACAACCATGCCAATGTAGACTATCATAGATGTGAGCATCATACTGTAACAAGAATAAATCCTCTTCTAATTATTTTTGTAATCAATTCAAGCCTCTTATTGGTTACTCCAATGCCTTTCATATTATGCACTGTTCATCAATTAATTGTGTGATAGTAACAATGCAATCATGTATTTTTCTTGTTTACAGAAACACCATTTGAACCAGAAATGCAACACACAATCACTAACATGTAAATCATACATAAGAGTACTTATCTTCTGATTTTTCAGGGCAATTGAGTCAGGGACTATGAATCTCCATCGAACCATAGATAATTTCATCCAGTCCTCACTTGCAGCTATCACCCTTGAGTTGGATTCCAAAGACTGAGATGGATTGCTCAAGCAATTGTGTACCAACTGTTGGTTGAAATAGGGACTCTAGAAGCTCTCCCACCTCCACACACCAACCACATAGTAATCCACAATCACACAGGGAATCGAGAGGCTTGTTGCCTCCACCCCTTGGTTGTTTACCAGCTAGAAAACTCCAGGGAATCTAGAGGCCTCACCTCCACCCTCTCAGGAATCCAAAGGCTTCACCTTCACCCTCTAGGGAATCTAGAGGCTTCACTCCACCCTATAAGGAATCTAGAGGATTTACCTCCACCCTAAAGCATAGTGTTCCACCCACTAAGGGAGTTCAAAACCCACTAATACCCAATCCATAAGCAAAGGGGACTCCAAAACTTCCTTCCAGGAATCCAAGAGCTAAACCTCTACCCAGGTTGTCAAGGGATTCAAAGAAACTCATTTCCATGCTCCAACCCCCTAGGTATCCTGAGGTTTACTCTCACTTGGTGAATCTCCTCCTGTCTGTCTATTGCTCAACCAAAAAATAAGACAACTCCCTTTGGAGACTAGGAACAACCATATGTGCCTCTTGCATGTGCTTCTCCAAAGCGATCTTTTCTGTGCAAGTTTCCTTCACGGTGGTTCTCTCCTAAGTTTTCATCCACTCTTGGACTCTCATTTGCAGTGGTTCTTTTCTATGAGTTCTTGTCAACTAATCCGTGACTACATAACCTTTTGCTTATCCTTCCTTCTTTGTGTGTTCGTTTTCTCTCTTTCATCTCCTCCTACATGCTTCTTGACGCCTATCTGTTGACTTCTGCATGTCCTCCCTTCTCCTCCACGCGATCAAGTTCCCCATTAACTTCCTCCTCTGGCATGGTCCTGCGCTACATGGGTTCTTCAATAAATTTTATCCCTTTGCTTCCTTGTTCCTTGCCCTTAGCAACATGGGTTATGTACTCGTTTTTAGTCCATAAATTAAGAGCAATAATACTTTTAAAAGCATAACAACCAACTTTCAGTAGCTATCTCCAAAAAGTCAAATTTCTATTGCAACAAATAACTAAATAACTAAACATCTTAAGCATGCAACCACCAAATCTCTTAAAAATCAATTCTTTCTTGCAACAAATAACTAAACATCTTAATCATGCAGCCACCCAGTCTGTGGAATCCGTGTCCCATAATTCTTTTAGGAACAATATTTACGTTACAAAATGAGATTAAGCAATTGGGCGGTCACATTAATCAACTACTTATAATACATATAAATCGTTAAAATATTTATTTTTTAACTTCCATTTATAAACAAGCGTTTTAATAGTCAATCCTTTTGAAACAAAGAGATGTTAAAAAGCTAAGTTAAAAAAAGAGAGGAGAAACCATGGTTCCTCCCGAAGCATTAATCGACTACTAACAACAAATAAATTGTTAAAAGTATTTATATACATAGGGTCCTGCGAAATCAAATGGAAACAAGAATTGCAGACTGGCCACTCTGTAGCTAACAACTATCATCTATTTGGCAGATAAATCCGAGCACTGTAACCCAGGTTCAAATCCCACGATTGAATGTGCTTTTTGGGAGGATATTGAGTATTCTTTTCTTGCATCCACTCCATAAAACTGTGTTGTTTAGTTCGACCTAGAAGATTCGAGAAATTGTCAGAGGCTTTAGTTTGAACTGTATGCCGACACAAAACCTGGTCAAACCGCGTGATTGCAAGAAGGGAAGTCGTCTAGCTGAAAGTATGGCCGTCAGAAAAACCGGACTTTGATTATTTGGAGTTTCATGTGACCATGAGCCTTTGAGCGAAGTAATTTTCTCAAGAGCTTGACAAATTTGTGTCACGGTTTCAAACCCTTGAAATTTCCATCCATGTTCATGGCTGGTATAGCTTCATCTGATCTGATTGAAAAATATAAAATTGGAAAAAACGAAAGTGAATATGTAGCAGTTGAAGAAAGCAGAAAAGAGCCCGTGATTCGTAACTCAAACGAAGTTAGGCCAAAGTTGGAAATAGACGGAGAGATGTGACACATATTCAATTATGCTAGTTTAATAGACAGAGAGATGTTACACATATTCGATTATGCTAGTTTAGAATGGGCTAGACTCATCTAGAAACATAGCCACACTTCTATAAATTGGAAAACAGACTCAATTGCAGAATGAAGATAAGTGCTGGAAACCCAGGAAAGAGGGCATTATTTATACAACAATTGGCAACTCTTTCAATTTTATCATTTTTCTTCCCGATCAGACAAAGCTATACCAGCCATGAGAATAGATGGAGATGCCAGTAGTTTAAAATTACGGCACAAATTTGTCCACCTCTGGAGAAAATTTCTGTGTAATCAATTCTGAAATTTGAACCTGGGTTATAGTGGTGATACTTACCGTTACCTACTGAAAAAAGCAGTCATGCAATTCTTGTTGAATAGTTGTTATGCCCGGAATTAGCAGTCATGCAAATCTTGTTGAGTAGCTGTTATGTACGGAATTAGCAGTCATGCAATTCTTGTTCCCACTGAATTTCGTAGGACCAAAAGTATATAAATATTTTAACAATTGAAGTAGTTAAATAATGCTTTCGATAACGGCCCTCGTGGTTTCTTCTCTATTTGTTTTTCATCTCTTTGTTCTTTTGGGATAGATTATTAAACCGGTTGTTTTTAAATGAAAATTTAATAGGTGTAAGGATAAATGGGTGTAATAGTAATTTTAAATTTGATGATTAATGATTAATGTTTAATGAAATTTATTTTATATTTTATAAGATTTTTCAATTTGATTGTCTAAATTTTAAAACTAACATTTTAATTAGAATTTTTCAATATTGGCCCTCATGGTTTCTTCTCTCTTTGTCTTTCATCTCTTTGTTTTCTGGATATATTATTAAAGCAGCTGTTTTTATATGAAAATTTAAAAGGTGTAAGGTTAAATGTGTGTGATAATAATTTTATGTTTGATGATTAATGTTTAATGAAATTTATTTTATATTTATATGATTTTCAATTTTATTTGTTAAATTTTAAAAACTAAGATTTTAAAACTAAGATTTTAATTAGAGTTTTTTCAATATTACGATAGTTTTATTGAGTTTTAGTTTTTATCAAATTATAAAATATATATATATATATATATATATATATATATATATGGGGAATTTGTAACATTTTATTTTTATTCTTAAAAAAAATGAGAGGAAAAGTCTTATATCAATATAGAGAAAAAAGTTATTATGTGTAAATATTTTAAAATATAAAAGGGGCAATGTAAGAGAAAGTATTTTTTTTCAAATTTTTTGGGATAATGCCATATTCTTTCAACCATGACATTTTGGAAATTGATCAACCCTACTTTCACAATGAAATTCATGAGAATTAGTTCTTATCTTGGTAAAATCCATTTTCTTCTTTAACAATATTCAAAATAAATAATTTTGGTTTTCAAGATTGGGGTTGATCACCTCCTTAAGATGACCTCCTTGTATATTTCTTAATTATTCAACCAAAATCAAACATCCTTAATATACTATTCATATTAATAACTTGTTTATTATTTATAAAATTATATTTATAAATATTTTAAAATATAATATATATATATATATATATATATATATATATATATATATATATATATATATATATATAATATTAAGTGTTATTTTAAAATTATGATATATCATTCATATATATATATTAGCGGCATAGATCATGTTAACTTCAGCTACAGACCTATTTCTTTAAGGTGGATTTTTTCTCTCTTAGAACTTGATAGAACTCAAATTAACACATATATATGCTTGTTATCTATATATATATATAACCATGTATCAACTGCATACTAAGTATGAAAGAATTTACATATCTTTTTCGTTTTAAGAAACACACTAATAAATGTTTTAGCCATAATTTTTTTTCCATTTTCTTTTATACATTATAGACAAATGCCTCTCTATATAAATAAATAATTTTTTTATATTGATTTTTTTTTTGTTAATAATTTTTTTTAAATGTTACATGTCAATTTGTTGATTAAAACAAACTTACTAATGAAAGGAATTGCACATCTCATCAATCTTAAGCAATACACTAATAAAATGTTTTAACCATCATTTTTATTTTTTATTTTTGTGTGTTTTATATATATATATATATAAAGCATTAATGGAATTACCAAATCTCCCTAATAGACTAAATTAGAAAGCAATAATCCTCTTCCATCACACTAATGTCTTTGGGTTCTTTTGTGTTTTTTGCTTATACAATTTATCTATCAATTAATTTTAAGCAGATGATGTTATGCTCCTAAGAGGCTTCAACAACCTCAAAACTTTATATCTTTTTTTACTGATTTGGTTTTCCTTCCAACAAACTAGTGGTGGACTATGTTTGACTATATAAATATTTTTTTGAAAGTAATACAATATCTATTACTATATTATTATTGATTTGCATTAAATATCATAATATAAATTTAATAAACTCAACGCCTTATTTTATTTTAATATTATTTTTCCATAAATATTATAATATGAGATTTTTTAATCAATAATATTATTTTTATCATCTAATTGTTATAGAATTGAAAGGTATATATATGTTTTTTATTATTATATTTTTAAATGTTATATATCAATTTATTAAAAAACATTTATTTATGGAAGGAATTACACATTTCATTAATTTTCAATAACATATTAATAAAATGTTTTGACCATTATTTTTTGAATTTCTTTATTATTAATGTATATACACATGTAAAATTTATATTAAACATCAATAAAGTTACCAAATCTCCCTCTATATTAAATTAGAAAGCAATAATCCTCCATCATACTAGTCATATCCTTGAATCTTTTTTATACTTTTACCTAATACAATTTATCTGTGAATCAATTTTCAACACATGATTCACTAGCACAACCAATTACTCTATGTAATTTTTTTCTTTTATGATGTTATGATTCTAAGATGTTTTAACAACCTCAAAACTTTATCCATTTTACTGATTTGGTTTTCCTTCCAACAAATTAGTAGTAGACTATTTTTTATTCTATGATTATTTTTTGAAAATATTGCAAAAATATTAATTATATATATATATATATAAACCAAACTTTCAAAGTTTTATATATCTTTTATTGATTGGGTAGATTATTTTTAACTATATAACTATTTTTTTTTTAAATAAAAATAATACAAAGTAACATATATCTATATCATTATAGTAGTATAGATTATATATTAATATATATATAATTAATAATATTGTATATATATATATATATTATATATAATATATACTATATATAATATATAGAAATAATTATAATTATAATTATATCATTTTTATTTAAAATATAATATAATCTATATGAACTCGACTGTTAAGTTATTTTTTTACTTAAAATGACATATGAGAGCTTATCTAATCAAATTCATTTATATTTATATGTCAAAAATCTATGAAATTTTTTTTTTTTTTTTTTAAGTTTAAAAAGTCAAGTCATTTTTCTTTTTTTTTCTTTTGACCACACATTTATAATTTTTTTTGAAGTTATATATGATCACAAATTTACAAAAGTAAAAATATTTTGATGGAGATTTTACCTTGGTTGTAATATTTTTTGGTAAAGCATTTGAGATTTTGGACTTTGTTTCACCAAATATCTTTTAGAAATTGAATATAACTCAAAAATATAAAGTTAAAAAAATTTAAAAAATTTTTCATTGACCTATATTTTAAAATTATAATTATAAATAAAATTATTATTTTATTATCATAATTTATTTTGCAATGTGTTACATCTAAATTTAATGCATATATATGATTTAGGAACTTTATTTCGGTGATGTTAAATAGAATTTCTTTAAAAAGCATGTAATATCATAAATGTAACATTTATGAAGAAGCAATATAAAATAAGACAATAAAGACAATACATCCAAATTTGTTAGCGGAGTTTACTCACATTGTGTGCACTGTGTATACGGGCCCAACTTCAAAGTGGAGAGGCTTCTAAATTATCTCAAAAAAAAGAAAGGCAAGCACATGCAAAAATACAGGCTTATACCTCACTATTGGGAGTGACCTAAAAATGGACTACTTAGATACAAATTTGACTGCAAGAGTAGATTCCTTGCAAAATTTTGAGTAAAATGAGTATAAATTCAAGTAGGTTCTAACACTATCAATTATGGACCCCTAAGAATATCCAAGATTTCACAATAGTATCATATAATGGGAATATTCTTGTAGAATATTCCCTAAAAGATGTTGTAGACTATTCTGTGAAATATTTTTGCTCTGGATCTGTGCTTGGGAGGGGTTCTGCAAGTCTAGTCTTACTTGCACACATAGTTTTGGTATGTCGTGGTTCCTCTACATGCACAATTTCTTTGTCATGATTTCGTGCTCTCCGTCAGCCCTCCCTTCAGTGTTCCATCCTACTTCCCTGGTTCCATGGACGAATGTATGTGTTATATAGGTCTCCGTGGGCAGAGTTAATGAAGCGGTCAACAATGCTCATAGGTTGGCATGTT
>APFE031231990.1:0-10074 GCA_000404065.3 Pinus taeda | reverse complement strand
ATCTCACATTCCCAAATGTACTCTCACATTTACTTGGGAGAAGACAAGGTCCTCTCCAACATTTTACCAATATATAAATATTCATCTCACATTCCCAAATGTACTCTTAGATGTACTTGGGAGAAGAGAAATCGGCTGTAAGTATGGAGGAGAAGTTAATGACATTAATGAGAGGAAGGGTGTAAAAAGGGAAGGAGGAAGGGAGAAAGGGGGATGTTGGGTCTTGCTTATGATTTTAGGTTGGCTGTGATTTTTGGAGACCTAGGGAACCTGTGGAGGTTTCTTGGGTTAGTAGAGAGGAGGGAAATATCGTTTATCTTGGTCTTGGATGCACACACTACATCTGGTTGGACTTAGGCTCGAAGGGCTAAGGAACTGTCGAGGTTTCCTGGGCTAGGAATGTTTTCCTAGTTGGCTGGGAGGTAAATTCAGTCGGTAGTCAAGAGGAGGATTTTAGTAGGAGCAGTAGCTCAAGTGCATCTCCAACCACTGGTACAGGTATTCCTCTATGCATAGATTACTCATGTAAATTATTGAAATGAAATGTTCATTATAAGTTGTAAGGATTAGAATGTAAATGGTAATTTTTCATTGTTTAAATTTCTTGTAAGAAAGTAAATTATTGCCTCTTATTGTATTTAATTTCCAAATAAAATAGATCTGTTAGAAGACCCTAGGATAGGATGGTATCAGAGCTTTGGTTCAATTTCTAGACCCAAAGCCCACTAAACCAACAATTCATACTTTCCACAAGTTTCCTTGTCATTTGATGTGAATCCCCACCCATGACTACTGACCTTTAATTATGCCAGGAGTCCGTAGTCCATATGCATTTGTTTTGACTCTGCCATTTCCTCCACCAATCCGATAGCTAGTCTGATGAGTTTCTATGTTTTATAATTGTTTTTTTTTTGTGCTAGCTAATTAGCTAAGAACAACATATGGATTAGACTCTCTGCAAGATAAATGTGGGCGAGTGCGGTTCATAGAGGGACCAACAAAGTCTAGCAGAGGCAGTCAAAGGTAAGTTGAGATTCCCATCTTCTGTGATCTTATTTTACCACTGCTGAGTGCTTAAACGTGGCCATAAATGCCTGGAAATTGAAATCTTTAGAGCGTAGTTTGGGGGAAACTTAATGTCGGCAAATGACAAAACATTGTTCTCGGTCCTTTGATTGTTTTTCATGGAAGAAAAGAAGTTGTATTTTTCGTTATTTTGCATTTGATATTTCAGTGGACAATATCATTTTTCGCCAATTTTGGATGGTTTGACTGGCCCATTACTTGATAGGCGAAATTTTCATTATTTTTGTGTAAATTGGAAGGGAAGGGCTTCGTATGGAGTTCGAATGGTGATTTTAAGTTTAAATTTGATAGAAGTTGCCTTCATAGGGAGTTGTAATCTGTATATTTTATGGAGTTTGAGGGTTTCTGTTGTCGGATTGTTGTTTTGAGTTTAAAATTTGACATAAATTAAGTGTCTAGTAGCTTGTAGTCGCTAAATTTTAAGGTTTTTGTCATCAGATTGCCATTTTGAGTGTAAATTTGATGGAATGTTATTTGTTTGAGGTATTATCTTGTATATTATATGCAATCCAAGGGTTTATGTTATTGTAATGGTGATATACATGAATTTGCTGTAAAGATTTAGTTTCTTTGAACTACCTCTGTTAGACACTGTGGAGAGAGATGAAAGTGATACCTTTCTACTTCGTACTTTCTTTATCTTTGAGCCATGAAAGATCAGTCGGGTCAATGAAAGTGAGGCTCTACTACGGTCTCACCAGGGATTGAATCTTGTTACTTCATGTGGTTCTTTTCTCGACAAGGAGTTGTTGTTTAGTAGAGGGTGTCATGGTACATAAGTTAGGCTGGTCATGGCCATTAAGTCAGTCCAGTTGGTCACACATTTCAATAACGTGTATGAAATCACTTCCCTCTTGAAGGTAGTTAATGATCAGAACTTAAAGTCTTAAAGGAGCATCTATGGGCTTCAGGCTACAATGCCAATCCTTTCTCTATATTTCGTTAAATAGGATGCTTGTGCCTTGGGAGGCATTTTTAGAGCTTCTTATGCTAAAGTATAAGCAATAGTACTGCACAATCTGCAATTCTCAATAGGAGGGTTTCTGTTGTTGACTTGGCAATTTTGAACGACAATTTGAAGAAACTTTGTTTATGTGAGGTTTTAGCCTAGAATTTATATGCAACCTGGGGTTTTCCGATGTGTATTGGTCATTTACATAAATCTGCTGCAAGTTTTTATCTTATTTTAGTTGCAACTACGAGAAAATGTGTAGAAGATTGGGTTGATAAATTTCTTCTAATTACACATTAATCTTTGTTTAAACAGAGCATTTCTCCCCCCCCCACCCGAGGATGCATTTCGTTAGTGCTGCTTACTTAAAATATAAGCCACTCATGTTAAAGTATAACTGGTCGCATTTGCAATGTTTTCACATATGATTCAACCCATATGCAAGCCACCTACCTTAAGCCCTTGTTGGCCCTCCAAAAATGCACAGGAGACTTTGGGCACACTATTAGTTTAGTCTAATCAGCTGAAGAGAATCTGATGTGATTTATCAGTGGAGGAGCTAGAGGGGAAAGAGGCACGTTGATCAATGCTTTCATCAATGTGCTAGAACATGAAAAATTTCCAGCCTGGAAAATTATGTTCATACTCTATCTATTTTGTGCTTGAGTCGCCATTTTAGAAATTTTCAACATGTGGAACTCTACTTCTGAATCATGCTTTATTTTATTGGGTACTAGATTGCATTCTAATTTGGTGCTCGGCTTGGTACATGATAGGTTTCCTGGCAGTGGCAATTACAGTGAGTTCACTTTACTCTTTGTCAATGAAAAACTGAGATGTATGAAATGCAACATTGTCTTTCTAATCCAGGAAAAACAACATAACATGAACAAGATTATGATAATTGTAAGTGCAGAGAAGAAAATACAAGAGACACTAAAATATATCTGTAGATTATAACCCTTGTGTTGATAAGTCCAAAATAGAGAGCAATATTCACAGGTCTCTTTGAGGGAATAATCCCCTTTGATCAAGCTTCAATATAATAACATTCCTTGATCAAACATTTGCGACTCCGTTTGCTGATGCTATCAAGCAAATCCCTTGTTGATATCAAGTAAACCCCTTATTTTTGTAATTTGAATGCAAAAATAAAGATTCATTTGAAAGCTTTGTTCAGTGGAGAGCATTACAATTTCCTTCTGGCGTTTTACAAGAGCACTCTTTTAATGGAGAAAATAGAGAAACAAAATGAAAATATAGAAATTTTAGGCTGGGTTGACATTGTTGTATGTTTAGACAAGTCGTGTTGCCATTGGAAAAAAAAAAAAAACCTATGATGCTTCTTGTGATCTTCTTTTAGGGAGAATAATGTGTCATTTAAATACTAAATAGAAATTGGAAGCCAAATGTGATAGAACTATTGCATTTGCTAGTGCCATTATACCTAGTATTAGAATTTCATGGTTATACGTCAAAAGCAATACATACTCTATATTTTGCATCGACTACCCTCACTTGATTCTTTTCATTGTTCATTTGATTCCTTAACTCTTGTTACCTACCAATCCTACTTAGAATACCTTATATTGTACTGATTAAGGGTTCCAAGTTGAAATATAGATGCAGTTTACAGTTAACATTTATGATTCCAAAGGTATATCCTCTCCCAACAACCTGTGTGTGAAGTTGCATATTCATTTGTGACCCTTCTATTCTACACATTATCATAGAATGCATAATGATATCTATCATTGATGACCTAACATTCTCCATAGAAGATATGCAAACTTAAGGTTTGTTAGCTGACAACTGACAAGGACATTGTTTTAGAGGTTTTCATGTTGCTTCAAGAAAATGATTTCCCTAAATATAGCATTATAAGAGGTAACATTGTGACAAAAATACACAAGTACATGTTACATTAGATTCATCTTTTCTGCTAATCTTGCATGATGCAAATTATAAAAGCTACAAGCCATTATACAACGAGACCATCTTTATAAAAGCTACAAGCTATTATACAATGAGACCATCTTAATACGTAGGTAATTTTATCCACAACTAAAGTTAGTAAAATGTTGTAAGGAATTCATGGAAATAGTGAGGCTTTAACTGAGGTATTGAGTCTTCTGAGCCTTGACTGCTTGCAATCAAGCTTACTATGGGGTTTAATTGCCTTCATCTTCTGATGAAGTCATGAAGCATTTTTGATCTCCTGGAGAACCGATATGCAAAAGGAGACTTCCATTCTAATATTGGTACTGTGAATAGGAATTTGCATAAGTTTTAAGTTCTTGCAATAGCTTTTAAATCATAATTCAAATAATTTTGGAAGATGAAACTAATAAATGTTTTAAGATTTAAAAATATCACTTTAAAATAAATTGCCTATAAGACCAGGACAATTATCTGAGGATAATCATTTATTGAGAGCAATTTTTAAATGATTGACTTACAATATGAAAATCAAATCAAAATATACAGGGAAGAAAATCCTTCAAAGACACAATTTCTATCACTCTAATAATAGAGTAAAGAAAAATAAGAAACCACGACTTAATCAGAAAATCCAATTATATATCATGAATCTTGTAACATTACAATTTGTATCCTACATATTAAATATATTTATAAATACAAAATAGAATGGCTGGACTATAAACCCTTCAAATTATTGACATGTTTATATATACAGAAATAAGAAAACTAGATTAGAAACCCTTCCACTTCCAAACCTATAATAGAAGGGAAATTAAACTACCAGCTACCTTAATGTTTAGCTGTACTAAATTTAACATGATCAAGATATCTAAATCATTGATTATTGTTTGGCACTGAATTCAAATCTAACAACAATCTTGTATTTGTAGGATCCCTTCTCTCCTGTTGAAACCTCTTCCACTCTGAATAATCAATACGAAGGGAAAATTGTGTATCATATACACCTCTTGACCCATATTCAGTTGTTGGAGCAATCTTAGGAACAATCAAATGTTCACCATTTCCACTAATTGTTAGTTCAACACTGCCATCCTTCACCAAAAATGATAATGCAAAAAGGTTTTCTACAACCTGAGAAAATGATGATTCTTCAAAAGAAGATTGTCTAAATTAAGAAGCTCGTTCTCTAATAACTTCCCATAAAGATTTCCAACTTTTATTTCCATGCTATCATCCTTAATTACATCATCGGTTATCAGTACAATAGGCTGAGATTTCTCCAACATTAAATCCTTGCATGCATACTTTGATTTTCCTTGTCTTGGTTTCTCTTGTTTTCACATGTATGCGAATATCTTTGCATTGCTATGACTGAAATCATATCAGTTACTCCAAAGCTTAAGTGGGTACCAAGTACAAATATTGGAAATTAGACCTTTATAGCATCTTCAAATGATACCTCTACCAGTTATAGAAAATCGATATCTTCTTTTTTTTCTGTAATAAGAATCAGTATGAACTCTTGGCCCTTAACACTTTCTCCATGATCAAATTTCCTCCCAAGCAGTTTCAATTTCTTATAACTGCAATATTCTTTCAAGATTTCCAAATTGAACTTCATCGAAATCCCTTGCTTTCTATCTTAGAAGCCCTCCTAACCTGACTTGTAAGAATCATCATTATAAGTTCATTACTTCTAGAAGACCCATGAGTGAATCGAGTGGATAAGTTGTATGGTCTTTGGACCATGCTTAAATTTCGATCTTCATCAAGCCATTCTTAAAATCTTCCATAAAGAAAATCACCTATGTGAAAACCTATAATCTGCATTAGTGTTGTCTTCATCACAAGTTTGTTCATTGACATTGTCCCAAATACTAAGAGCAAAGACAATATAGTACATTGGATGTTCATATTCTAGTCACTATTAAACTGTTCCATAAACTCATATAAATAGGCTGATCACAACAATCCAACATAATCCTTTTCCTAGGATGATTCCTTCCGTTTTCTGTCTTAATGTTGATTGGCAATCACGTGGATAAATATTTTACATAATTTGCAGCAAAAATTATGAAGTACAATTGTTATAAATGCAAATGCTATTATGTCATTTTCTTCTAAGATGAGAATGAAATGCAGTTTCTATATTAAAATTCAATCAACCATATAACTACAAGAAGATTTAAAAAAAAATAACGATTCCTACCTTCAGTTAAATTGGTAAGGTGACAAAACACCTGATGGATCTCGAGCTGCCCATCCTGAATAGTTATCCTTGCTATCTTCTTTAGTATTCTGTTGTGATAAAAATAAACAATGCCCTCTTTATGTTTTAATGTGCAACCACAGTACTTCATTCAACCATTTCTTTGCTCATTAAAATCATATATGAATATTTTCAAGCAACATAATAATTACTGATACCGCTTCTCATTGACATCACTGTAATCAGGGTGCAATTAGTCAATTATGAATCTATCATGCTAGCTAAATTGTCTCCACGTGTTCGGAGAGTGAGGGTTGTAGTTAATTGATCAATGTACACAGGCTGTAGTTAATAAACAACGCATAGAAGAACAACTTATATGCATTTATAAACAAAATTTGCAATGGTTGTATGAAGTCGCTTTCCTTCCAGTCAATGTTTCCCAATTGCAAGACCGTTATAAAATATTTACATCAGCATGTGGTGGCTATAATGTATGCCAAAGTGCACTACCTTGAGAATATATGGCTGTAGCCTGTACCATGCTATTGCATTGCATTCAAACCCATATAGTGGACTTGCAAAGCCATAAATGAATAATTACTGTTGTAGGTTGACCAACTGTGTGTTCAGGGAGAAATTTAGTTGTAGCAATTTACATGGAAAACACTAACCCAACAACCAGAAATGAGGTGTTGGTAGGCAGGTAAAATGCACACAACGCTTAAACAGAGCACCAACAGTATTTTTAACCAGTGATCTAGCCTATGATAACATGTTCTAAAGTTTAAACTTGTGTCTAAGAAGTAACTTGGCATAACTTGAATTGATCTATTGCTTAGGTTCTCTTTGGACCATCTAGAGTGTGGTAGAAAATGTTAGGAATAGTGCTAATAAGGGCTAGAACTCTGAAATAGTGTTGCATAAGACACCTTAGCATAATCAGACTCGAAGCAAAAGGAACAGAGTAGATCATTCCAAGGCAAAATTCAGATCAAAGTCTCTTAGTACCTTCAAATAGTTAGAAGTACTTGTGATATCAGTAATATAAGGGTACTATTGATGTAGGTATGATACTGCTATTGATGTTTTCAGTTGAATATATTATTGTTTAGAAGTTAAATAGGAAGAGCATGTGAGAGAGAGTTCCTGTGCATGTGTATTGTTTGGATTTGGTGATTGGAAGTTTGTTAATACAATTGTAGCGTGATATTGTCTCATCTTAAAATGAGCAGATTGATAAAGGATGTTGATCCAATGACTCTGATGATTTGTTATATCTCTTTTATTTGAGAAGTTGCGTGAATCTATATGATTATGATTGGATGACTTTGGCACATGAACCAAAGAATTAATGATAGGAAAGTTAGCAGGTTGCAGATATATCGATGGTTATGGGCAAGGTCGCTTTCCCAACATTCAGAGAGATCTATGGTCAAGCTATGATGATTGGTTTGTGAAGATGTAACTATTCTATTTCAACATGTAGCCCAAGTTCATTAATTGTATAGTTAAGTCAGCCACATCACAATGATTAAATTTGGCTGAAGGATGTGTCACTTGAACGTTTTGAATAAACTCTGTTATGGTCTCAGAATTCTGATTGAAGAATGATGTGAACTATATTTACATTGAAAATTGCAATTTTGTTCCCACTAATCTGTACCTGAGGTCTTGTTTGTTGCCAGCTTCAGTGTCTACTAAATATATGTATGGTGTGAACAATATTTGCACTAAAAATTACAATTTTTGAGCCAGTAATTTATACCCAAAATGTGTCCCAATCTAAAGAATGTAGTCAGCTATATTTTACACACGAGCGTGGCTTTTAATTCTGTTGGTAGCAGATTATCATTATTCTTATTTGAGATACAGTAGATTTTCCATTTGGATAATAGGATTATCTTTCAGATAGTATATTTGTCATTCTTCATGGAGGAAGTCATAATAACAAATCCCGAGTTTGAGAAGTAAATGAATATGAAGCATGGGAATTTAGATTAGGATGTGTTGAAATGTCCTATATGTCACATTAATGATTATTCTATGAGTGGTAGAATTTTCTAGTGAAAACATAGATTGAATACCATGGACTTGTGTCAGTCTTACTGTGATAGTTTCTTTTAATGATCCTAAATTAAATGAGAAGATAAATTCGTAGAGAATTTGGGATTTTAGAATGGAATCTTATTTATTCAATAAAAGACCAGTGAAAATATTATAATAGACTTTTACCATTATTCTAGTGTTGAATTAAAATGTCGTGAAAAATAATGTGTCTCTAGTTTTGGATAAAAGGACCTTCAAATTTTTTCGCAACTTTTGTGGTCACTGGCCACTTGTGGAAGGAGTAGGCATCCTTAGAAATGCGGTGCCATTTAGAAGGGAAATACTAATAGCAGCAGGGCAAAGGCAATTATTCCATTCGCTTATTTATTTTTCATTTGTCTGGTCATATTGTGAGCTACAATATATATCATGAAATTTTTTTAGTACTAGTAAACAATGATTAAATATATAAAACCTTTGACATTTAGAGGACATTTCTCTCATTATACAAAAGAAAATAAAGTATGAAAATCATGATGGAAACAGTTTCTGAAGTTTTGAGTCTTTTATTTTCGTTAACTAATTGGTTTGGAAGATGGAAAACCAGCGAATTGGAAGAGTGAGACTTTTATATTCACTAAGGTATTTATATGCATGAAACTTATATTACCACCTTCTAGTGGAATTGATAGTGCACTAGTCAGTTGCTTGCCAATATTTTGGTTTTGGTACACCTTATAGCATATCCAAGTTCAAATGCTATTTTCCATGGTGGAAAGTTGAATCTCTTTCGACTCTAATTATTATTAAGGGGTTTCAGAAGGTTGTCACATGAGCATCTGTGACTCCCATTTTGACTTAGATAACTACCCATGCTAACATTCTATTTTGCAGTTCCATGTTATTATGTAATATTGATGCATTTGGTTGGACACGTGAAACTACTTATACAAATCAATTGATAGATTGATATTGATGATGGAAATGGTTGATGTATGGCCTAAATGTATGACTCACTTAGTGGTGAATTATCTAGTGTGTGACTTATTAGAATTATTTTGTTTCATATATGGCTGAAGTGGATATGATTTGTTTAAATGAATGACTTAGTGAATTTATGATTTATTTCCAATGTGAACTGCAATATTGACATGTGGATACTCAACTTAATAACATGATGATTATATATCTTGTTGTTATATAAATGCATGAATGAGAGGTAACCCTCAGGGAGAAAGAACTATATGATAGTCGAGATCTACTCTTCCATTGGGGGAAGGTTGAGACATCTCATGAGGATGGTATAATGTACATTTTTCTATTACATTTGGTATCTACTTGATATGCACTCATATGACATGAGTAAAATGAAAATGATAGGTGGCAAGACTAATTAATTGGATTATTCGATGACAAGTCCCACCAGCACTGTAGTGTGGTCCGTGTTACACAGTAATTTGTCACCGTTTGTCACTGTCCCTGTTACCCCTCTACTGTATCTTGGAGGACTCATTCCGGGACTTGTGAGAAGTGACAAGACTTGAAACCACTTGCATCATTCACCTCTGAACATGAGCTACATATGCCCTGAAGACATCTCCTTCTCTCTGCCCTTAAAAACAACCCTTTTTACATTAACGCTGGTCCACTGTGTTATGCCCGCGCCAATGGGGAAAATCCTATTGAAAGGGCGCGCCATTAGCGCTCTGTCCCAGAGTCGCAATCGCGCCAACCTTTTTGGGAAAAGTTTTGAACTAATCAAACCTCCGAAAGTTCTATCAAACTCATTCACCAACTGCATCCAAGTTAAGTGAGGATGGTTTGGCTTCGAATC
>APFE031231985.1:0-108053 GCA_000404065.3 Pinus taeda | reverse complement strand
GTCGAACTCTGCAAAAAGAACCTCCACCTATTCAAACACAGTCACAAAAAGAGAATCAAAATGATGAACAAGAAAACCAACCATGTGGCAAACAAAGTGACCCAACACAAAACAATCTAGAACAAGGTCAACAAATCAAAACACTGCAATCACATCAATTTCTAGAACGATTACTTCAACCAAAATTACCCACACCATTGCCACAATTTGATGTTCTTGATGAATTGAGAAATGTGTATGTCAAAATGCCATTACTCTAGGCAATCAAGGATATTCTGATTTATACCAAAGCCATTAAAAAGCTCTGTCTCAAAAAGTCTGCAAAGAAAAGATTTGATCCATGTCATTGGCAATTTAGCTGGCTTGTTGTCAAATGTCATTTCCATGGAAAAATATGTTGACCCAGGCATACCTAGAGTCACAACAATTATCAACAAAATTTCAATTCCAAACACTCTGATTGATTTAGGAGCTGTAATAAATGTTATGACATTGGACACAATGAAAACTTTGCAGCTAACAAATTTACAGTCAACCCCAATTGTTTTGGAATTAGCAGATCGCTCTAAAGTCATTCTAAGGGGGTACTGGAAGATATAATTGTTTCATTGGACTCTTGGGAGTATCCAGTTGATTTCTTAGTACTCCAGCCAGAATCAAACTTAGGAGGACATCCACTCATACTTGTAAAACCATGGTTGGCAACTACTGATGCATTCGTTGGATGTAGATCTAGTAACATGATCATTTCTAGAGGCACAGAGAGAAAACAACTTACCTTGTACCCATCAGCACAAGCTCCAACAGTAACACAAAACTTATGGCTTGATGACAAGTAAATGATCAGGAAGAAATATACTTTGTTTTAAGCATCAATCAAATGTATGATATTGAGGAGAACAACAATGAAGATTTAGTGGAAATGTTTATCTCCCAACCTGATGTTTTAGAAGAATTGAGAAATTAACAATACACTGTTGCATATCACATGTTGGCACAAAGCTTTCAGGAAACTTGAACTATGGACTCTTTGAAAGCAATATTTGAGGAAATATTTCCAATCGACTCCATTACAAACACACAAAGAAATACTATAGAAATTAGCCCAGGAAAAACATTGAACATTGGAGCATTTTTAGATTCATCTTAGGAACAAAAATTTCTTGATTTGCTAACCAAATACCAAAAGGCATTTCCTTGGGACTACACTGAAATGCAGAGAATTCACTTGGAAACTTGCACTCACCATATCTATACAGACACTAGTATTCGACTAGTGAGGCAGCCATAGAGAAGAATGAACCCCACGCTTAAAGAGATTGTAAGAGATGAATTATAGAAGCTACTGAAAGTAAATTTCATTTACCCCACCTCTAACAGCCAGTGGGTATCTCCACTAGTGATAGTCCCCAAGAAAAATGGTAGGTGGTGAGTTTGTGTTGAATACAAAGCACTGAATAAAGACACCCTTAAAGACTATTTTCCATTGCCATTTATTGACCAAGTTTTGGATACATTAGCTGGAAAAATGTCATTTTCCTTCCTGGATAGGTTTAGCGGTTGCAATCATATCAGCATAACCTTAGAAGACCAAGACAAAACAACATTTACCTATCCCTGAGGCACATATGCCTACAAATTTTTACCATTTGGCTTGTGCAATACTCCAGCAACATTTTAGAGAGAATTATTAGCAATATTTGTTGATCTGGTTCATGAATGTGTTGAGGTATATATGGATGATTTTTCAATATATGGTGATTCCTTTGACCATTCTTTGCAAAATATTGAGAAAGTTTTGAATGATGTATAGAAACCATTTTTTCATTAAGCAATGAAAAATGTTATATGATGTTGAATGAGGGAATAGTCTTAGGACATCATGTTTCTCCTGAAGGAATCAAGGTATATCAAACCAAAATTCAAATTATCGTCAAATTGCCAATTCCAACAAATCAAAAATATGTAAGAATATTTCTTGGTTATGCAAGCTATTATAGGGGATTTATTGAAAACTTTAGTAAGATAGCCTTGCCTTTGTTTAAGCTTCTTGCAAAATATGTATCTTTCAATTGGAATGATGCTTGTCAAAATGATTTTGAGAAATTTAAAGGCAAATTGTCCACAGCTCCAGTTTTGAGGGGACCCAATTGGACTTCACCTTTTCATATCTCAATTGATGCATCCAATACAGTAGTAGGGGCTTCATTAGGGTAGAAAGACAATGGTTTAACTTATGCCATTTACTTCAATAGTAAAAATTTGACTCTTGCTGAACTCAACTACACAGTAACTAAGAAGGAAATGCTTGCAATCATACATGCTTAAACAAATTTCGTCACTACATAGCTGGTTATGAAGTTTTTGTTCACACTTACCACTCTGCCATTAGATACTTGATGAACAAACCTATAACTAATGGCAGGATCACAAGATGGTTACTATTACTACAAGAATTTAATCTCACAGTGCTGGACAAACCAGGGAAAGAGAACCAAGTAGCAGATTACTTTTCTAGATTACAAAATCCAGGTGAAGATGTTCCAATTGAAGATTCATTTCCCGATGAACATTTATTTTCAATTTCAATATTAACACCATGGTATGCTGATTTAGCTAACTACTTGTCCACGGGGAAGATACCTCCATCATTCAGTTCAAAGGAGAAGAAAAGACTGATTAAGAAAAGTGCAACATATTCATGGGTTAATGGAGAATTGTTTTATACTGGTTATGATTTACTTATTAGAAGATGTATCAGAGAGGTTGAAATTATTGACATACTAAAATCTTGTCATGATGAAGCTTATGGTGGCCATTTTGCAGCCAAAAGGACAACACACAAAATCCTTAGCCTTGGCTACTATTGGCCATCAATTTTCAAAGATTCAAATAAGTATGTGAGAAGTTGTGACAGCTGCCAACGCATGGGTAGACCAACTACCTCAGATGAGATGCCACTGCAGCCACAGGTACATCTAGATCCATTTGAAAAATGGCTTTTGGACTTTGTTGGACCCATTAATCCACCTTACAAAGGGAAAAAGTACATCTTGGTATGTACAGATTATGTGACTAAATGGGAAGAAGCAAAGGCACTTGTAAGGGAAACTGAGCAAACAATAGTCAATTTCCTTTTTGAAGAAATGTTTGTTAGATATGGAGTGCCCATAGAGATAGTAACAGACCAAGGGACTCAATTCATTTCTAGATTGGTTCAAGAAATCACTGACAAGTACAAAATCAAACACAGAAGGAGTACACCCTACCATTCACAGGCCAATGGCCAAGTGGAATATACAAACAAGACACAGGAAGGAATAATGACTAAAATAGTGGCAACAAACAAAAACAATTGGGTAGATAAGCTCAATGAGGCACTCTAGGCATGTAGAATCACCTGGAAAAACACAACAGGGTTTACACCTTATTAGCTGGTGTATGGCAAAGAAGTCATGTTGCCAATAGAATTTCAAATACATACTTACAAATTGGCAACGGACTTTGGCACTGAACTCTCTAAATCACAGCAAGAAAGAATTATCTAATTGAATCAGTTGGACGAGATGAGACAACAAGCTGTAGAAAGGACAACACTGATCCAACAACAAAGATGACAATGGCATGATAAACTAATCAAGAAGAAGGAGTTTAAAGTTGGTGATTGGGCTCTACTATTTGACTCCAAATTGAAAGATTATAAAGCCAAATTTACAACACACTAGATGGTCCCATATGAAATACTTGAAGTTTTCTAGAATTGTTCAGTTAAACTCGGAACCATAGACTAAGAAGACCGAACATTTACAGTAAATGGGCACAGGCTGAAGATCTACCACAAGCCTGTCAACAAGGAAGATTTCATGAAAACAATGACACAACAAAATGAGGTTCAGATAGTACAGCACACTACTGTGATATCTATGACTTAGTCATTTTTCTACTTTAAAGTTCAAAACAAAGAATAAAAAAAATAAAAAAAAAAAACTAAAAAAAAAAAAATAACAGTTTAGATGTGAAAACCAGACTCTGGCACACTCTAAACTCCAATTCTTATGTGAAAACCAAGGAATTAACCAATACGACTTCAGTCTTTTCCAAACCTAGTTCAAAATAAAAAACCCTTTGCCTATTTCAATTTCAAATTGATGACTTGAGGACAAGTCATATGATCAGTAGGGAAGGAGAAAAGTTTAAACTTTTTCATGCTTCAATGGGCTTTTCAATAGAGGATTGGTGCTCATTATTTCTCAAGAAGGTTTTGTTCAATCTAAATTTAGAACACATTAACAAAGGGACCTGTTGCTTGATCATCTTTCAGAAGGGAACTGTTGCTTGATCTTCTTTTAGAAGGGACCTGTTAAGAAGAAGAAGACTGCATCATCATATCTTGTCATGTCCTGTACACATCAAATAAGTCAAGTAGGGTTAAATTTCAACAAGGAAACATTTGAAGGCTGTAAGAAATTTTCATTTTAACACTTGAATTTCTTTTATTAATTTCAATTTTTAATAGTGGTTAATGATATTTATTGATTTCAGTTTCTCAATCATCCAACCTATCCTATATCATATTCACCTAGCCTATCCTTCACTTAGCTTAATAGCCTGATTCCTAAACCTATACTATGTATTCTATTATGTGGGATTTATTCCTACTCTTCAAAAATATCCACCCTACCCTATATATCCTATTTCTTTATCCCATACATAATACTTCTCCAATACTACTCCAATACATCAGTTAAATGTTCCAACAGATCCACTAAAACAAACTTTGCAAATCTAAGTCCAACACAGTCTCAATCATACATTTCTGAGGTATGCGGTCCAGGTTCAAAGCTTTGAATAGCAATGCAAATTCTTTTATGGTTTTTAACAGATTTTTTTTGATGAAATGCATGTTATGATGAAACGTTTTGATTAAAAAAGGTATTAAGCAATGATATGACAAAAATGTCATCATAACAAGGATCAACAGATAGTTTCATCACATGGATATTATGATAGAGTATCATTATAATAAGGATTTCGTAATTCTTCACGATCTCAGTCAGTGTGAAATACCGTGCCATTATACCAAAGCTCATCATTTTGAATATGATTTATCCACGTAACCATTGGGGTTATCGTTACTAAGTATTGTGCTGAGGGAGAGGTTCATTACCATTGAACATTGTGGGAAAGGTTCATTAGTGTTTAACGTTGTGTTCATTAACGTTTGATAAAGCCTGAATGCGTCGACTAGCATATGCTCTATTTCTAGAACCCCAAATTCCTGAGAAACCCTCCTTAGGGTATGTGTGAAGCATAGTAATGAAAGCTACAAGTATGTTGACAATGGAAATGTCAACATACGAGTCTTAAGGGTAACATAAACAGGACCAGTCACGAATTAAGAAGTAGATTCCATTTGAAGACAACAACTGTTTTCACTACAGCAAAGATGAGAAATTTAAGGCAAAGGAATGGCATTCAGGTCAACATAGGACCACGTAGTTTAAAAAAAAAACATTGGTCAAATTTTCTTACAGAGCAGGGTAAAATTAAAATAATTCTCATGGAAAATAGAACCAAACCAGAACAAATCAACATTTCTAAACTGCATAAAGTCTGCGTAGAAATCTTTAGGGAAAAATAGTGGTTAGTTTTTTTGGAAAAATTTAATGGCCACAATAAGTTAACAACCATGGAATTTGCTTCTTCTTTCATTGGAGAGAGAGCCCCAGTAGGGAACATATCCTTTCGAGTTTCAGAGGATACAATTGCCCAAGCTATAGGCATAAGTCTAGAGGGAGAGAAATATTTCAAAACCAAGCAGTTGAAGGAGAAATCCTGGACACATTTTGTATCTAAATCAAGAGTATCAACAGTTAATTGGATGAAAGGAATTTCTAGGAGTTGGCTTGTTCATCCTTGGGATGAAATAGTCTATGTGATTCAAAAATTCATAAGATGTGAGGGCAGATACAATATAGTGTTTCTTTATCATATTAAAATGTTGTTGCATTTGAGGGGATATTTTGTTATAAGTTTACCTTATTTTCTTCTGCAAAGTTTAACTAAGATGTCCAAAACTATACAAAAACAAAGAAGTAATAAGGATAGGAGCTTATATCATTTTGTCTTGGTGAACATCTTAATTCAGTTTGAATTGTAGAAGATAGGATTATCCTGGAAAATATTTTTAGTTGCTAATGAATTTATAGCAGATGAAGAGGAATAATAAAAGAAGCAAGATCCAGAATTATTGGTTGATGTGGATGATGTAGAAGAGGAATTTTCAGAGCCCATACCTAATATCTCTGCTCTATCTAGTAGCAGTGTAAAAACCAGAAAAATGGTAAGGGAAGAAAATGAGAAAGCTGAGAAGGATAATATTTTTACCACCTATGAAAGGAGGTCTAGGAAGACTAAATTTGGACAAAAAGGGAAACCATTGGAAGAATATGACATCTTACAACAACCTCAATATGATTATACACAAGAATTGGAAACAAAGGGCAAGAAGGAAGAACCACAGGAACAAAAATTTCCAAGCAAAAAGAAAAAGAAATTGGAAAGGAAAATTGAAAAAATACAACAACAACTTATGGAGTCTGAAATGCTAGAAAGAGTTGTGAAGAAAGGAAATGAAACCCTTAAAACACAAAGTAAAAGTTTCGGAATGAAAAAGAGAAGTTGAAGAAGAAGGTCAGGAGACTCCAAGCCTATAAGGTTCAGATTGGTAAGAGGGCCTATAAATTATACAAACAAAGGAAGGCCATCAAAACTAAATGCCAAAATTTGAAAACTGAATACAAAGCCTAGATGAACATTGATGCTTTACTCTAGGTAGCACAAGCAGAGGCAAAAGCAGAAGTAGAAGAAAGGGTTTGACAGGTTAGAATTCATTTGCATGAGGACATGCAAAGTCTTGTGTTTGGGGGAGATGTTGGTACCAATTTATGACCGATTATTTTATGTAAAAACCCTCTTTTATTCATCATTTTCATTTATTTAACCTTTAAATTTCCTCCATATTCCTTAGAAACTGATTGATATAATGTTATTTCCATTATTTTTATCTTGGAATTAATCTTATGAATTTTTGTGTTGAAATTGGAAATTTCCAGAAAATTACAAGTTGTTGTAACTTCCTATAATGGCTCCATGGTATGAAATGTTGCAGGACATATTGGTAAATTCGAGGACCTAGGGTTTGATCCAAAATGTACAAGGATGGTGGAATACTTATCCACTCTCGGATTTGAAGATTCTAGGTGCTCCGTCAATGCTGGTCAAACCCAGCCATTTTAGCAGAAATTCCAGATTTTGTGAACAAACTTTGCTATTTCTGAGATTTTTCTCAAATTGAGGATCTGAACTAATTCAACCTCCTTTGATGTAATTGTTATGATTTCATTAGGATTATGAGGAGTATGAGTAGCTTCCTCTTCTTGTGAAAATTTAGGATAAATAACTCAAAAGTAAAATTAAGTAGTTTAGTTGTTGTTGATACATGGAAAACTTAGGAACACAGTTTATGTATTTTTGATTTCCAGACTTGAATACAAAGATACAGTGTTGGAGTCCATATTTATGTTTTAGATCTAGTAGTTGTCTTCATTTGAATTAGTCTAAGGTGTGCTTGCAAAGTGTGGTGGGCCTTCACTACAGAGCTAGTACACTTTTCCTTGAATTCTCTTTTACAATTGCATAGATAGATCTGATACTTAGAATTGTCATTCAATTAATATGTTGCAAGTTTATGAAATTGGAAATTGTTAATTGAAGAGATCCACATCCGTTGTGAAAGAGTTTTGTAAGAAAACCTCAATTGATATTCATTTTGAAATTGACAATTGTGCTTGTTATTTCATGGTTTTTATCTCATAGCTTGACCTAGAGTTTGTTGTTCATTGGTTGTGATTGTGGTTGTAGAGCTCAATTGGTATTTTGTTGACTGAACCTTGTAAGATGTTCCACTATTGTTGATCTCCAAAGCTACATACTTCATTCCCTGTTTTGTGTGATGAGTAATTAGGACTCTGTTTTTCATATAGACAATTAGATTTGTTTCATTTAAGTAAATGCTTAAGTGTTAAAAAGACAAAGAGAAACCTCTTGTAAAAGAGCATTGTTGACTTTTCCACATTAAGCTATCATTTAGAAACTAAATCCTTCTAGATCTATATATATTAGATATCACCTCTAAGCGTACCTACTTGGGTTGATAGAGAAATTGAAGCATGATTTACATCAGTAAGTACGGCCCAACAAAAGGTTTGACATGACAAAAATATCAAAGATAAATTGTTTCAAGAAGGTGATTGGGCTCTGATGTATGACTCCAGGCTCAAGGATTTCAAAGGAACTATATGACTAGATGGTTGGGCCCATATGTGATAGAAAAGTGCCATGAAAATGGGGTTGTTTAGATAAGAACCATTGATGAAGAAGGTGTTGGGTGTGGAGCCTAATTATCTTCTGTATTCAAAGGTATCATCGCATTGGGACCCATTTCATAATGGGGCAGCAACACTGGACTTGAAATATACGCTGCAGGGGGGGTCCAGGGGGCGTCACTGGGACCTTTGGGAGCCCCCCTTGGTGGGCAGATCGAGCGCAACGCCCCTGAAGCTAAAAATAGATGTAAAATTGACTTGTAAAATGTTGTAATTACGTAGTCAATATGGGTCGTTCATTAGGCGGAGATATGACGGTATAAGTTATGTTTAATTTAGGGTTTTTTGGCCTAGAAAGAAACCCCTCGCTATATATGAGGGAATTGTATTGTGTCTATGTAGATCTGTATTCTAAGCGAGAAGAGAGAGGAGATTAAGCGAGAGATAAGATGGAATTACAATGGATCTGTTGTAGGTTGTATCTCTTTAGTTTACTGGATAATATAAAAGGACACACTGGTTGTTTCTCCGTGGACATAGCCCAAATTCGGTGAACCACATATATCTGTGTCTCTCTTGTTTTATGCATTTTCTGTGTTTATATTTCTGCAATATATTATGTGTTCCATTGCTTTGTAATATATAATTTTCTAACAGAAGGTATCCCCTTGCTTGTCAATGGGTATAGATTGAAAGCATACAAGAAACCTATGTCAAAGGAAGAGTTCGTCAGTAGTATCAGTAAGGCAATGATGGAGATTGAGGAGTCTCAGCTTCCACCTCACCAAATTCTTGAACATTGTTGAATTTTTGAAAAAAAAAGAAGAAAAAACATGAAAAAGGCAATAAGAGACCTAGGTGAAAACCTCCATGAGGCACCTAAGGCCCACTTTTAGGTTGAAACCTCCTTGAGGTGGCCCAAGAGTTACAAAAAAAAAATCCTTGGGTGAAAACCTCCCTTCGGGTGGCTAGGGAAGGAAAACATGTTGAAAACCTCCTTTGAGGTGACTTGGTTGTCTTTCAAAAAGAAAGAAAGAAAGAAAAAAACACAAAAAATGTTATGGCAGGGACCTCGAACCTACCCACTTATAACAGATCTTGGTTTTTGCAGGTTTTCAAGGAAATAATGGACACCAAGTTCAGAGGGAAGAAAGCCAAGAAAAACCACATTCTTCGTTAACTCATTTCATATCTTCCATGACCACCATGTCTCATGCATTCATAATCATCTCCAAGCATCAAAAATTCATTTTTCAGGCAATTTTCTGACTTCTATAGGATTTCATGTAGTACTACAGGAAGTCCTGAAAATCTACAGGAATGAAATCTCGGTTGCGAAATCATAATGTAGGTATGTTTTAGGTTAAAGGAGTAGGCCATTGACCTCAGCACATCTCAACCAACACCATTCATGACCATGTCACCCTTGGTGTCCATCAAGAAATCCACTTAGAAAAAGGGGAAAAAAATATGTATACAAAAAAAGAAAACAAAGAAAATTCCAAGGGCCATACCATCAGTATCCTACCTAACCTACCACTCCATCTCCCCGTTTCCACCCCTTCCACTCCTACTTAAACACCTATTCCTCCTCCGAGAAAAAGGAAAAACAAAAAAATTCAAAAAGAGGCAGCTACATGATTTCTTGTAGTACTACAGGAAACCCTGTAGCAACCTATATTGAAACAACAACAGTCTTCAGGATCTTCCTTCAGCATCCATGCATAAGAAGAGTATCATCACCCCTACAGGATTATGGCACCTATCCAAATATCAGTAGAAACAGAAGAGGCCAACACTTTCACATCACAACAAATAAGACAACCTATCATCCAGATGAAATCAACAAAACGAGAGAAAAAGGGAAGATGTACCTGAACCAGAAGAAGCACAGCAGAGCCACCCTCCAGCATGCATCAACCAAGAAAATTAAGCCACAGGTATGGAACCTCATCCACACTCTCTCCTAAGTATGAATATGATAAAACTGTAAGAATATGAAAAAGTTTGTTTTACAAGCTGAAGGTGGCCGGTTAACTTGGCCACCCTCAGCTCGAAAAAAGAAGAAGTTAAGTTCTAGTTAGTAGGACACGTGGCAAGGTCACATCAAAGGAAATAAATTGGAAAGGTGTTCGAGTTAATTTGTACAGGAGAGGGTGATGATTACGAGAAAGGGTTGCATGATAACTAATAGTGGGCTAACAGTCCAAAAGGAGAAATTACGTACCTAGCCAACCAGCACACCACTCCAAAGAATTGACCTTAAATAGAAATTCCTTAACTTTCATGTAATAAATTGTTCATTTGAACATTTAGAGAATTGGGACCACTTGGAGGAGCCATCAAAGAAGAAATATAGTCTCGGCCATCCGACAGTGAGCAACTACAGAAAATGTAGAAAAACTATAGGAAACTGTGGGAATTGTCAAAAACTCTAAGAGGGGGTGCCTAGGGCCCAACTATTCAAGAATTCTCCTCAAACAAGGCATTGTAGTGAAAGGTAGGCAACCCATATCCTCTATGCTTTAATTTGAAAAGAGGAAAGGAAAATAAATTGTCATTTTTTTCTAGCAATTACAGGGTGCATACAGATAAACAAAATTGTGTGGAGATAAAGGGAGAATTGTAGCCATCACCCTTCTAAACTCTAAACCCTTAGTCACCTAGGAAATATCTTAAGCTAAAGCCACCAAACTATATACAATCATATTGACAGAGAGAGAAAATGATAGGAGGTTTCAACAAAAGGGAGCCCACAAGAACATCTAGAATACATCTCCATCCCCCATGTAGCAGAGATATTTAGAATGCATAAATGGTTGGGATTCTTCGAGCTACTTAGAGGATATTATGATGATGTAGCTCGGGAATTTGCAATGTCACCCACACCTCAAACTAGATTCAGTGCCACTTCCTATGGTGAGACTATTTTCAGTAACATTTACCCCTGAAAGCATTAGCAGAATCACTACACTTCCTCTAGGTTTACAATGGACAAAAGAGGATAAATCTAGCAGCACTTATGCCAAGAAGATCTTTTTCTTGGAAAATGAGGAACCAATTGTGGACAAGAATGGGATTATAAGGGAGATAATTCCATATCCTTGGGATGAAGTAAGCTATCACATTCTCAAGTACATTTCTTGTGCTGGAAGGCTCAGTATAGTTTATGGTTACTAGTTTAGACTCCTCCATGAGTTGAGACTTGGAGAAGAGTTACCTCCTAATAGAAGATTTAGTGTGCCTTACTTCTTGTTTCAATCAATAATATACATGAGCATCAAGGTACAAGAAGGAAATCATCAACAACTGGCACATCATGGACTAATCAAGCTCATACTAGAAGATGCCCTAAGCCAATTAAGAGTCCCTATTTTGTGGTCCAAATTTACAGACATTAACAGGGAAGATGTAGTTGAAGCAATTGAGTATGAAGGAGATCCAAACTCTAGTGAAGAAGAACTAGAAGAATAACATGAAGAAGAAGAGGAAAAAGAACCAGAAGAAGAAGAGGAAGAAGAGCCTGAAGAAGAGGAAGAAGAACCAGAAGAAGGAGAAGAGGAACATGAAGAATAAGAGGATGAGCCAGAGGAAGGAGAGGATGCAGAGATAAATGAAACAGAGGAAGAGAAGAATAGTAGAGAAGAAGCACAAAAGGATGAGACAAGCCCTGAAACACATAACAAGGAGCGAGGGGGGGATCCATAAGAGTGTCTCCAGAACCCACATAGAAGGATGCAACTATTGCCTTGACTGCCTTAAGCACACCCATAAAATCAACAGGAAAAAGGCAGAGGCAGACTCCCTTATATTTCAAAACAAGGAGGAGCACCATGAAAAAACAAGGGAGACCACAAACACCTACCAAGACTGCTATCATCATTGAAGATTCACGAAGAGGATAAGAAAAGCTAGTCTCCCCATAAATGAAAGGTGGAAAGGGCACATCAAAACGATTTCCCCAAAGTTACCAATCACCTATGTTAGGAGGCTTGTGACCAAGTCAAACTCAACAAAGAAAATCAAAGAACCTTTCACCCCCTTTCAAAAATGGAAAAGCCTCCTACAAGAAACACAGACAGTCCTACAGGAAACATTGTTAGCACTACAGGAAACACAGAAAAAGGAGCACGAAGAAGAGTGCAGAAAAAGGAAAGGAAAGGAAGCAACAACACAAGTACAGGGGGAGACAGATACTCCAAAGACAGTAAAGAGAGAATCCTAAGAGTTGCAAGAACCTAGCCCGTAGCCCAATCTCAGATCCTATTACAGATTCGTTGAGGGAGGCAGAGTAATACCACAAAATTTTTCCATTCCTCTATTATTTGAACTTGAAAAGGAGAGAGAAAGGACACATCGTTGGATGAAAATTGTTAAACCAAAGAATGTAGAGGATGTGGGCCATATGGAATAAAAGCTTCTAGAGATGGGCAGAGAGTTGAGTGAGATAAGAGATAGGGAAAGAATGATGAAATCTCAACTAGAGGCTGAGAACACATCGTTGAGGAGGCAGGTATAGTAAAAAGAGAGCTAATTAGCCACAATGGCAAGTCTCTCTATGGAGGCACTCTAATGCAAGATGCCAAAAAAAATGTATGCCTTTTACCTAAAAAATAATGGCTACAATTTTATATAAATACCCTAGCACAACGAGGGACTATGCCTTTCCAATACTATAGGAATTTCATTGAGCTCTATTACTAAAGCACCTTGGAGGACAAGGCCAAGATATCTGAATTCTACTTACATAAATTGGCCTTAACAAACTTGAATGTGTGGGACCCCAATCCCTCCTTAACTCCTAGCTCACTTGAAGATTCCTCCATGAGATCTCATCAGCTCGGAGTTACAAGGAGCCAAGCCATTGAGGTCATTGGCAGCCAAGCCAATGATAGTTGAAGACAAGTTGATCTCGATCTAGGAGCCAAGGCTCCCTAAATTTAAGGAAGTTTTTTGGTAGCTTTAGTTGTATAAATAAGAAGGTTGAGAGCCTCATCAGGATTCGAATTATTTTGTTGTAGCCAAGAGGCATTCTCGAGCTAAGACATTTATAACCCTTTCCATTCAATCCCTCATCTTGCTTTTTGTTGAGTTTGACCAATCGTGATATTTTCATTTTTGTAACTATTTTCACTTGCTGGTGATTTCTTGAGGACAATGATTTTTCTATGGTCTTGAATACTTCTTATTTTTTCTTCATTTTTCTCGCCCATCGCGGATTTGTCCCTAAAGTTGCAATGACATCACAGATTTGTTAAGTACAATAGCGATTATTGCTCTTTTGCCTATGATAGGTGCAATGATCCCAGAGTATAAGAGAGAATAGGGTTTTTTCTTCTCGTTTCCAGTCTTTGTGTCCTGTATCAGTGATTTTCCATAGTGTCTATGATGTTTTTTATTGATTGTATTGATTAATTTGCAAAATTTGTCTCATTGGATTTGAAGTGAAATCTGATTGAGTTCTAGGGTTTCTAGTCAATTGGTCATCACTTGCTACTTGTTCATGTCATTGATATGTTTGTTTTGTTGATTGATTGATATATATAATATATATATATATATATAATATAATAATATATATATATATATATATATTATATATTATATATTATATCTATATATTATTTATTTATTTTATTTTATTTTTATTTCTTATTTTATTTTATTTTATTTTATTTTTATTTTTATTATTATTATTATTATTATCATTTATTTTTTTTTTCTTTTTTCTGTGGGAATCATTGAAAATATCGTTTTGCATTTTTTTTAGCTTGTTTTTCAAAATTTACTTTTCGTGAAAATGCATTAGATTAATTGCATTGAAAAGTTATTTTTTGAGATTCATCATTGAAAATAGATCACATTTTTCAGTGATTGAAAGCTAATACTTGTATTAGGTACATCAAATCATTCAAAATGGAAACAAAAGCATTATTCATATAAATGCATCTTAGTAAAGTCAAAATTATTTTGCTTTTGAAAAGTTGCATTTAAGATAGTGAAAAATGGAAATATTTTTTATTTTTGGCATTGCATTTAGTGAAATGAAAGATTAGGTTTCGTTTTCACATTTTTCATTTGGAAGACAAAATTGAAAGTTAGTGGAAGGAATTTTACATGATGCATTTTGTTTTATGCATTATTGATTGAAATTTCTTCCCTTGGTTAGTCTAGCTTTCATTGAAGTGGAAAGTTTTCCTTTCCCATATAGTTGCATCTTAGGTGTTTAGGTGACATCGTTAAGGCCTTGAAATGAAAACATAATTTCAAGATTAATTTTAAAATCTATCCATTAATCTAAGGAAAATTTGAAATATTAAACTTCATACTTAGTGGTCTAGGCTAGAGACGTGTTCCGGCATCTATAAAACTTAGTAGCTGTCATTCGCTTTTGCATTTGAAAATGCTAGCATAGACTTGTGCTCTCCATACTGTTGAGTATATAAAGGGAGACCCTTATAGGTTGAAAACTGTTATATGTAGGCAGCTGGGTCTACCGCCTTGTAAGCATGATACACTGAACACAGCATTTGGGGAGATTGCCTGCATGTACGTCAAGTCCTTGGTAAATTTATTTTCTAAGGGGTATATTGTAGTTCATGGTTACTTAGTACTCCTTTTTTCCTAGAGTAACCTGAGTAATCATTTCGATCTTTTCTGACTCCTTACATTTGAAAATATCATTGAGAACTTGTCCTTTCAAGTGCGCTAAACCAACGAAAGTGACTAGAGTCACATTTTCATCCTTTTCTCAAATCTTAAGCATGAAAATGCAAATTTTTTGTTTCAAATTCTAAAATTAATTAACCACAGAAGAACATCCTTCTTGTGGAAATATTCCTTAGTATATCTTAGGTTGATACCAATGGCAATGTTTCCTGAGACTACCAATCAAGGAAACCCCTTTAATGGGAACCCTAGTCCTTTTCCTTCTTTTGGAAATATTGGTGCTCCTTATATGGCAATGTTGTCCCTTCCTGGATTGACCATTGGTCTACTAGTTTGGTTGTTTTCAACCTCGATGGTTCCGAGTTTCCAAACTTCTTTTCAACTGAGTTCTCCTCCATGTGAACAAAATCAACTTCATGTTAATCCTAAAGTTGAACCCTCACCTTGTTCGCCTATTTCTTCACTTCGTTCTTCCTCTTCACTTGGTGAAAGTTTGGATTCTAGTAACCAGGAAGCTAAGAGAAGAAGAAGAGGATGATGAAGAAGAAGCAAAATAAGCAGGGGGAAACCAAGCAGTCATTGCTACCAATGCAACTAATGAAGAAAAATTTTCCAACCAGCCCCTATAAGTAAAATTCCCTTGCATGTTATGTAAGGGTGACCACCTTCTTTGGAATTGTCCTGGTCTTCCCAAGGTTGTGTGGTCTAGAGGTTCACATCAACCTTTGTCATCAGCCTCTAGAGATCATGTTGGTGACAAATATTCAGCTAGTAAAGTTCATGGGAAAAAGGGAAAAGTCAAATTTCCTTGTAAGTTGTGAAGGTAATCATCCCATTCACCTTTGTCCTCTTATGGATGAAGCTTCCAAAGAGTTGGAAAACCTTACAACTTCTCAACTTGGTCTTCCCACTGGGTAACGAAAGCTTTCACCTGATACTTCACTAGTTGATCCAGTGATTGATCAAAAGTCATTTTTGGTCAACCCAACTCTCTCTGAAAGTGAGTCTCATGAGTCCATTCTCGACCAACCATTGGTTGAGAAAATGGTAGACTTGAATCCAACTTCAATTAACTGTACATTTTAGGTAGAGAGTGAACCCCATACGACTCAGGTTCTTCTGGTTTCATTAGTTTCGAATGAACTAGAGGAAAATCTTCTCATTATCAAGGCACATGGGAGTAGTTCTCCTATTCCCATAGAGAAAGAGGGTAGTTCTCACATTCCTACGACACCCCCTATAAGTAGTTTAGTCACTTCTTTTGATTGGAGTCGATTGACAGGATATCGCCTTCTATCTTATGTGCCTTTCCAGATTATAATACATGATTACCATAGGGTTGTACCTAGCACAATCACAGACGAGGGTGCATCTATTAACATCCCATCCTTAATTGCTTGGAAAGCTTTAGGTTCTCCTCAGCTTGTCACTGTCACCTAGAATCTGTTAGCTTTTAACAGAGGAACCAATCAACCATTAGGGATCCTTCCCAAGTTACCTATTACTTTGGGAGGAAAGACTGTCTATATAGATGTGATGGTTGTCCAAGGCCCTTTAGATTTTAATCTGCTCCTTGGTTGTGACTATGTTTACATCATGGGAGCTCTTGTATCTTCTCTCTTTCGATTAATGTGTTTCTTGCATGAAGGAAACATTGTGATCATTGATCAAATTACATTCATTAGTCCTGAATCAACTCCCAATCAACAATCATCCCTAAATGGTTCTTATATGCAAGCAGTATCACCCTCACCATAGGTTAATTAAGTGGCCACTTGTTCCATACCCACATCTACTGATGATCTATTAGGTGATGTAGTACACCATGTACTGGGGGCATTGGAGCCTGATTTTTCATTCGAATCCCTGGACATGTATCCCTTCCAGAGTTTTTTTCTCCCATATTATGAGAACCTCTTGGAAGCCATGGGCTCTTTTGGTCTGTGATCAAAGGGGATGGAGTAGAGTTCCTTGTCTTATGTCAATCTTGTTAAAAAATGAAACAAGGACCATGGAGGAGAGTTCCTTGTCTTCTGTCAAGCTTGTTAAAAAATGAAACAAGGACCATGGAGCATAGTTTCTTGTATTGTGCCAAGCTCATTAAAAAATGAAACAAGGACCATGGAGGAGAGTTCCTTGTCTTGTGTCAATCTCCTTAAAAAATGAAATAAAGGATCATGGAGAAGAGTTCCTTGTCCTGTGTCAAGCTCCTTAACAAATGAAACAAGGGATATGGAGTAGAGTTCCTTGTCTTATGTCAAGATCATTAAAAAATGAAACAAGGACCATGGATCAGGGTTCCTTGTCTTGTGTTAAGCTCCTTAAAAAATGAAAGAAGGGATATGGAGCATAGTTCTTTGTCTTGTGTCAAGCTCCTTATAAAATGAAACAAAAGGATATGAGGATAGTTCTTTTACGATGTCAACCTCGTTAAAAAATGAAAGAGGTCCTCATGAGGATAGTTCTTTTACTATGTCAACCTCGTTAAAAAATGAAATAGGTCTTCGTGAGCATAGTTCTTTTACTTCTGTCAAGCTCGTTCAAAAATGAAACAAGGTGTCATAAGCATGGTTCTTTTCCTGTGTCAAGCTCATTAAAAAATGAAACAACATCCCCTTCCAATTCGAGTTTTTGATTAGATCTCGTAAAATCCTAGTTGATTTTTTCACTTGATCTTGTAAATGAACCTTCATTCCATCCATCTGTTAGCAATTAGTAGTCTACTTAGGTGAATGGAATGAAGCTTGGGGGGTATGTACCTTGAATTGAGTCATTATTCTGGGGGCATGCAAACTTAGCTCAAGCATAGTTTATCTTTGTTTCAAGCTTGTGTAAAAATGAAACCAAATCCAAGCATAGTTTTTTCCCATGTTTCAAGCTTGTGAAAAATGAAACCATATTCAAGTATACTCAAGCATAGTTTCTCATGTTTCAAGATTGTGTAAACATGAAACTATTCCCACTTTACATCTCGTGATTTCCATTTTTATCAGCCGATTTTTGCTAGATGAGCCTTGGTTCTTTCATTCCATCGCCACCATCTCTTTGGTTGATCATTTGCTTTCACTTGGTTGTTTTACCTTGCCTGAGGAACATCTGCAGTGAGTGGTCTTATTAGCCAGCTTATTGATCATTACAAGTTTTAAATAGTTCTATCATTACTGGAACTAGTTGTTATCCTTTTCTACCACTCGTTCCTCTAGGTGGAGTCCCCTTTTAGCTCTTTTCAGACTCCAAAAATATGAAAAGATTGTCGAGTAATTGTCTTTTCGAACTCGTTAAAGTAAATGAATTGACGTTGTCTCAATATACATTTACCCCTTTTTTAGGCTGAGGTTGACTATTTACAAAAAATATACTCCTTGGTCGACATGGTCAAGAGGTTCTCTCGAATATTGTTTTCTATCGTTTTGGGTTCGAGAGACAAATTACGAAAAGGGACTTGATGGAGTTTTCTTTTTCATGTCTTTTTAAAACTCTGTAAATATGAAAAAGATATGGATTTATTCTTACGTTGGACTCGTTAAAATTTTACGAAGAAATACTTGTCACCATGATGAGACCGGGTTTCTCCTTCCTAAGACTCGTAAAACTTACTAGGATGGATTCATCTGAAGGGTGAACTTATACGACAAGAATATAGTATCCTCTTCAAGATTGTGTAAAAATAAAGAGGTACTCACTAGAAATAGTGGGGAAAAATGAAGATGAAACATCCTTTGTATAGGCAGCATGTCGCTCTTGAACATGACACTCTTCTGCTTTCATGTCGGGTTTGGGATATCCTCACTAAGTCACTTGTCCTCCTGGGTTTGGGTAATCCATTTTTCCTCTCATTTGACTATTCCACTTCATCATTATGACCCTTGGTCCTATGTTGAGTCTAATGCTTCTGCACTTCAGAGTCATGTCGCCAGTATGTTCAAGAGAAGTCTTATCTGTAGTTTACTACATATACATTGTCTGAAATTTTGTCACAATCTTGGATCATACTCGCTTATCCCACTTTATTCCTTGTTTTGTGTCGATGATGGGGGAATCATTATGAACCTCCTTTGATGGGTCACTTCCTATCGACTTCAGCTCATTATCTAGGAAGATGACTTAGAAATTCCCTTTCAGTACCTTAGAGCTTGCATGCCTTAATGGAAAGTTCTTTGCATCTAACGACAGGTTTTCACTATTGGCCTTTGATCGGGTGATTCCACGAGTTTTTGACTTCAACTTTGTTATCACATGCACAGATTGTACTGTCATACCTTGAGAGCCATTGTCATTATGGGTGGTTCCTCTCATACATGTTAACAGTCCACATCAATGGCTAGTAATCAGGTGGTTTTCTAGCATGTTTGACTACGACATGTTCATTCAAATGTTAGAATTCGTACTTTCATTAGGTTGGGATGGAGTGCAAGACCTTGAGTTTTGTCTGATATAACTTAGGCTGCGTGGATGTATTGTTCATGATTGTACACATGTTTCTTCTATATGGATGGTTGTAACCATACCATGGGACTTTACATTTATGATGATCCTTCTATATCGAATGGCTATGTCCATGCCTTGGATGTTAGATTACAGATGATCCTTCTCTATTGGATGGTTGCGCCCATACCATGGATCCTTTCATATAGTCCTTATATCCAAATGGTTGCATCCATACTGTGGATTCATGTTTTGACATATGTATATCCATCCTTGATTTGTAGGTCTCCTTACAATTTTTGTCCTTGTCCTTGCAAAAGCTCATAAATCATCTCAACCATCACTCCCTATTCTGGATTCATGTTTTATGGGGCATCTGTTACATAGTATTCTTTTCATGCCTCCCGCACTTCCCTATGACATACCTCGAAGTACCCAAAACATGACCATCATGCAGTGTACTCATTCATATATTTAGCTCAGATCCTCCCTAAAACACTGATTGGAAAATGACTTGAGCTTCCCCTAAAGAAAATAGCTCTTAAACCCTAATTTGAGAATCATCACTCTTATGAGGCTAAAAACAACGATGGTCACCTATTGCACTATACCAGACCCATAATGGCATCGCTCTGTTTGCTCATATACCCTCAGTGATCCCAGAAAGGCAATTTTCCCAAAGAGGATGAGAAGCTTCGTGATCTAGAGTATTTCAGAGTGGTGAGCTGGAGGATTTTTAGCGTAGATGAGGTCAAATTCTCCCACCTTGGCCTCTTGGTATTATCCCTATCATCTACCTCCTTGAGATGAGGTCTGCTCCTATCTTTGAATAAATCCTAACGCGCTTTCTCGACCTATATATTCATCCTCTCCCATTCCCAAATGGTTAGAGGCTGGTTGGTATATGCCTATTTGCACCCTTTTGCTAAGATTGTGCTTATATGCTATTCATTTCGCTTGGAGAAGGAGTGCTTGGAGAGCTTAGCTTGGAATTGGATATTCATTCAAGGAGATTCTATCAACATCAAGGCTTGGTTGTATGCTTCCCCTTATTTTCTATTAATATACAAATGCTGGTTCATTTTCCATAAATGTGTATGCTCATGTATCATTTAGCTTTACATTCCTTGATCAATTAAGTAGGTTGCTTTTGAATATGCTATTTGTATTTACATGCCTTGTTGTGTTTTGATCTCTTGTGCATGTGCATAAACGTTGAGACTAGCAAGAATGAGCCCATGGTGCGAGTGATTCAAGGTCTTCAACAAAGGAGATCGAGATAACATTAGAACGACGTAGGCCATATTCTTCGTCTCTCTTTTCAATTGTAACTTAGGAAAGTTTCTAGTAGATTGTCACTTCGATTGCTAGACCCACTCAGTGGGCTAGAGGGATCATCTATGTTCACAAAGATGATTTACCTAGAGAACAAGGGGTGTTCAACACAAATTGAAGGGTCAGCTCAAACCAATGGAGGGGCATTTACCACATGATAAAGGTAAGAAGACCTATATATTGGAGAGAAGGAGCTTGATCAAAGGCAAAACCAAGCAAGTTGAACAAGGGAGCAAATCACAAAGAAGATCGCACTTAAGCGAGTCTGCGATATCACAAAAATTCCAAGATATCACATAACACAGAAAAGGCAGTTAGGAAGGTGCACGTAAGGTGGGGCTTGTCCTGTGAACCAGCATGGATGGATAGGACTGCTGTAATTTGTTTTGGTGCAAAAAAATTGGGGTTTCTAGGAAGGTCAACGTGCAGGCAGATTTGGGCATAACAGACAAGTGGGACTACATAATTAGGGTAGAACATGTAGGTAGACTTATGCATAATGTAGGCAAGGGTCACATGACTTGGTAGATTTGGGTGGACAAGTTGCTGGCCCAGGTTAGGAAACTATGACACCTTTAAACTTTGTAAAATTACTTTTATATTATATTTGTAACATTTAATTAAAGATAAGGGTGAAGTACTTGGGGAGTTTCTCTGTCCTGTCGTAAACTTGCGTTAATTGCAATATCACACCATTTGAATGTTATATTAATTTTTTGATAATCACAGAATTAAATAATTTGAAGTAAGAAATATTGAATGAAGTAATTTATGTTGCATAAATAAAGAAGTAAAAACTTAACGAAAAATTGACTAAGTGTTGGAAGTAGGTGTGGTTCGGATAAAAGTAGCTTTGAAAAGGTGAAATTGTGCCAGTGCCACACAACGACCATGGTGGACTTAGGTAAAACAAGCGTGGGGTAGTGAAAGATGGTATCAGAGTCTGTTTTGAAGAAAGTGGCCATTGATAGAAGTTGGTGACACATCTTCCCACTTCGTGAGCAAGTGATATTAGAGCTTGGTTCGGGAAGGACCAAGCTGATTTGAAGTGTTGAAGTTTAGTAGTGGTAGAGGTACGTTAGGGTCAGGGATGACTTGAATGGATCAGGTACTGGGAGGCACAACTGCCATGAGAAGTTGGATGAACAGGTCGAAGTGTAAGGGTTGATTTGTGGTTGTAGTGCGATGTGTTTTATGATAGTTTGACAACGACATAGACTTGGGTCAAGGGTTGAGTTAAACAATAAACGATGGAAAGTTTGCTAGAGTGTTGTGAGATATTTGTAGACCTTGTAAAGGTTGAAACACATGAAGGAAGATACGTCGAGGATTCTGGATGAACTTGAAGTTTTGGAGGATAATGTTGTAGGAGAGATTCTTCGATTTGGTTGGGAAATTGAACAGGATGAAGCTACCAATTGCAATAAAGGAGAAGTTGCAATATATGAAGAAGTAAGTGTTGCATATGTGGCGACATAAGAGGAGGAACTTGGGGCATTGGAGCTTGCCCATGTTGATACAAATTCACACATGTTGCAACCATTGAAGGAAGGAGGCACTCACATGTAGATACCTAATGAAGATGTAAGTATTATTGTAACTAATGTTTCGTTGAAATTATTGGAAGATGGACCATATGCAGAGATGGAATAAGGAAGTATTTGTTTTCCAATGTGATGGATAGAATTTCGATGGATGATTAGGATGAGACCTTTGTGTAGCTGGGCAGAAAGGAACATTGGTTGTTGTTGAACTTGTTGAGGTAGGATGTGGCCTTAGAGCAGAAGGTGCAAATTCATGTCGATTGAAGTGGGCAAGTTGGGCAACCAAATTTGTAGGCATCCAGTTGAAGAATATGGGCACATGGCATACTTCGTGTAGGGACATCAAGCGAGAGCACTTGTAGAGATGTCGCATATGGGCATCAAGAATAAGTGCTAATGTGAGGATGCTGGGTAGAATGGACTTGTTGATGCCACATTAAGATGGTTTGTAGATGGAATGATGGGGATGTTGGGTGCATTCGAACAACAAGGCCATGGTCGTTTTTTGAGGAAGACATGGACAACCTATGGAGACACTTAAGTGATGAAGAGGGAAAAGATAACTTGCAATGGGATTTGTGACCAAGACAAGTGTGCTTGCCTGAAGTGTTGGATGAATATGGTTCGTAGGAGGTTATGATGACTAGAGAGAGTTGCAGCCAATGGAGACTTCATATGATGGTGGTCTTGGAGTATTTGGTTAGTTGAGGAGGTGAGGTCAATTTTGAGACTTGACTTTGATGCGGTATGGGTTGCATACCTTGGATACAGTATGGGATGTGTTCGTGAGGATTGACTTGATGGATGTGATAGAGACAAGACGCCTTGGAGTTGGATGGTGGTTGCATCGATGGAGATGCCTTGGTGGGAGCACTTAGGTATGGGTTGAGCTAATGAGATTTAGCCATTTTTGATGGACATGGAGGTTGTTAGTCTATGACCATGAGCAACACATGGACGAGAAGATGAAGCAGGTACATACATTCCCCTTTGAAAATGTGGATGCACATCATATTGCAGATGAGATGGATTTTTCTTCATGGGCCTGGATATAGCATGATGAATGTTGATTGGAGGGTTGATGTGTAAAGATGGGAAGAGTTCTTGATTGAGTTGAAGATGTGACAAAATGCTAGAGAAATGACCAATGAAGGCATGAGGAGGTGCATTCTCATGGATTTGAATGCGATGGTTGGATTAACTACCAACCTAGTTTGAATCATGAGGCTAGAAATATGCTGAGATATGTTGGAGTTGAGTTGGAGTATGAAAACAATAATTCACATGATGATGACATGTAGTGGATTGGCACGATACACGTTATGACTGAAGCATGCAGCCAAGTTAGAGGGAAAAGCCTTCCATGAGTTTGAGATAGTATGGAAGATTGCGACAACTTGTGGTTGGTAACTGTAGATGATGAGTCTTACCCACATAGAGTCATGAGCCTTGATGGAGGCTTATGTGATGAAGGAAAGGAGTTTCACAGCGGGGACGATTGACGTTGGAGCTGATGGCACTTTGAGACATTTGGTCTTGGAGATGGTGCTTGCTGAGATGGTGTTGTCGAGGGCGAAAACCTTTTTAGAGTGAGGGAGAATGTCAGGGCCTTGAGTTTGCACCAAGGCCAGCTGGCACCTAGGACCGCTCATGAACACTTGGAGAGTTGGAAAACTAAATTTGGATCGAGTTAGGAAAAATCGCACAATGGGCACGCTTGCACGAAGGGAGAGTGCCTGGCTATGCGACAAGGTGACACATGCACGTTGGAGGGCAAGTTGAGAGGCATAGACGTTCTAGTGTAGAGGACACCCACACAACTCGGGAAAGGAGCGTGCATCGCAAACTTATAGAGACTGAATTATGGACCCATGCCCATGGGCGTGCCCACACCAAGGGGTACCCTGACGCTAAGGCAACGCGATGTGATGTCAAGGCATAACGAGTAGGCATCGTGACCCGATGAGCAGGTGTGATGGGTGGAATGAGTGGAAATGACGTGGAGTACAGGGAAGCGAGCGACCAAGTTCGTGTAGCATGTGAGATGAGGAAAGTGCCCAAGTAGGGGCGCCTGCCTGCCCATAGGCAGGTCAGCCTAGGGGTGCGCTTGCCCATGAAGGGGTGTTCAACACAAATTGAAGGGTCGACTCAAACCAATGGAGGGGCGTCGACCACATAAAATGGAAATGCAAGAAGACCTATATATTGGAGAGAAGGATCTTGATCAAAGGCAAAAACAAGTAAGTCAAACAAGGAAGAAAAGCTCAGAGCAAGTTGCACTTAGGTGAGTCTGTGATATGACAAAAATTCCAGGAAGTCACACATCGCATAAAAGGCAATAAAGAAGGTGTAGGAAAGGTGGGGCTTGCCTTGCAAGCCAACACAACTGGATAGGACTATTAGAATTTGGTTTGGGGAGAACATATTAGGGTTTCAACTTTTTGGGCAGGTCGACATGCAGGTAGACTTGGGTAGAGTGCATAGGCAGGACTGCATAAGTTGGGCAAAATGTGCATGCAGACTTGAGCAGAAAGCAGGTAAGGGCTACATGACTTGGCATATTTGGGTGGACGAATTGTTGGCCCAAGCCAGGTAACTGACACACCTTTAAACATTTTAAAGTTACTGTTTTATTATATTTGTAACATTTAATAGAAGATAGGGCGAATTACCTGGGGAGTTGCCCCTCTTGTTGTAAACTTGTGTTAACTGTGATATCACATTGTTTCAATGTTATATTACTGTTTTGCTTATCACAGAATTGAATAAGTTGAAGTAAGATATATTGAATGAAGTATTTTCCGCAGCATAAATAAAGAAGTAAACACTTAACGAAAAATTGACTAAGTGTTGGAAGTAGGCATAGTCCAGATAAAAATAGCTTCGAAAAGGTGAAATTGTGTTGGTGCCGCACAATGCCCATTATGGACTTAAGTCACACAAGTGTGGAGCTGTGACATGTACTACTGCAAAGGGTCTGCCAATCGAGGCATTTGCCAATAATAACTACAAATAAACAGAGAATTGCATGACAGATAAATCCAAATAAAATTATTAGCAAAAAATAGACAAATTAATTTGTTAAAGTTACACTTTGGTTCGTTGAAAAATATTTTATAGTTTCACTACTAATATACAGTCAGCCTCATACCTATTGTGTAATACCTGCTTAGCACAAAGATAATAACATATGATAAAATGGTTTAAAATAATGATTTATTTATTTGTTTATTGTTACAATTTTAAATACTAAATAAAAATTTCATAAAATTTAGAAACACAAATTAAAATTTAATATATAATTTTTAAATTTTTAGAAATATTAAACATATTAAAAATATACATTTTAAAATTAAAAAAATACAAAATACAAAAGGTTTTTGTTTTTGCTTTTTGTTTTTTTTTTTTTAACACAAAAATATATTATCAGTTTTTCTGTATTACAATAGAACATTTTATAACAAAATTTTGGAAGTTTTTCAGGTGGGTTTTTCAGTCTAATTTCTCTACAATCTGGAATGAATTTATTGAAATCACAAGCTTGATGGTAATCATGCACCATCGAAGTGCCTTAGAAGTTATAGTAAAAAAACTAGTTTAAATAACACAAATAAAGATTTCAGCTTTAATTTTTTCCATCAAATTTTAATACCAAAAAATCCAAAAAATAACACTAAAAACAACTCTAACAAAATTCCACCCCTCAAAAATTAAAAAAAATCCACAGAACAAAGCGCAACAACGGTGCAAAGATTTCGACTATACCAAAACGTTAAAAGACCCGAAAATAAATCAAAATAAGTGTTTTAAAATAGTTTGAAGGGAGTATATACAGCATTTTAAAATATATAAGTTTTTAAAAATACTTTGAAGAGGGTATATACAGCATTTTATGTCTGATTGGATGGGTCAGTGGGGATGATGTATTTTCTTTCACACATGCCAGAAGCTCGACACAGTCGTTTATAGTTAGTTTACATAAATTTCTTAAATGTTTTTAAGAGAAATAATAGATGTTTGAAGAGAGTATATACAGCATTTTATGTCTGATTGGATGGGTCAGTGGGGATGATGTATTTTCTTTCACACAGGACAGAAGCTCGACACAGTCGTTTATACTTAGTTTACATAAATTCTTTAAATGCTTATTAGAAAATAATAAATGTGATATTTACCATTTAGGAGAAATAATAAAATTCTTTAAAAGTTATAGAGAATTAATTAATGTAGATAGTCTTACATCTTAATGGAGAAATATAAAATGTAGATATTATTTTTTAAGGTTTTCCCAATATTTCTTATTCTAAATTTCTAGTTTGAAAATGTTCATATATATATTTTAAGATATCTAATGTTCAGGTGTAATGCCTACACAATATATCTATATCTATCTTCTATATATATATATATATATATTATATTATATATATATATTATATATATTAATGAATTATGTATTTTAAATTCATCAATATATAATATTATACTCTATAATATTTATATAGGAATATAATGTATATATTTAACTGAATCTTATTCTTATTATAAAAAAATGATATATTTTTGAAATATATATTAATTTTTTTAAATATTTAAAATAATGTAAACGTCTTTAGAATTTTAAATTTATAATTCATACATTTTTACTCATTTTTAATACATAAATAATTAATGGGAATTAGTATAAAGAAAAACAACATTCATGCAATATATTTTTATAGGATGTTCAAGGATATTAGGTGGCTGCTATGTTTACAGAAAAGTTAGGCTGATCAACCCCAAAAAGAATCAAGCCCCTCAGCCAAACTACCAAAACCTAACCCCTTAATAACCAGCTACTTAACAATGAAAACTAGACTAATTGAATTAATCTTTAAAACTTCAAATCCACATACAATATTATTATCTAAAAGGTAGATACATTAAAAATGTTGATGTATTAGTCATTTAAAACTTAGTTTATTGGCTTTGCCAGTTATATCATTTTAAATCAAGATAACCAGAGGTGAGTAGCATTTCAATGGAACAAAAGTCTGAGATATCCGGATAAAATCACATTATGAAAATTTATATATATTTCGATACTAGGTCATGTTTATTTTGAAGAATTAGAACTTTTAGGATTTGATTAGGTTCATCTGGTTGAAGATTTCAAAGAAAATGACAATCAAATACATCACTTATTGAATATAAAAATCTAACAACAAATAAGAACATGCTAAGCAGGGTTAAAATTGAATTTTGCAAAAATAAAAATTCACAGAAAAGAAGTTTAGTTTACAGATCACCAGCCTTAACCTTAGTCTTGCTTTTACCCATAAAGATAGTCAACGTGCTGGCATATGAACCCGTTGTCTGAGTCATAACCGCTCCGGGTTTGTATCTATGGATGGTGTGACGTGTCACGCAGTCACTTTTTATTAAAAAGAAAATAATAATTGTGTCGGACCTTTATAGGGAAAAAATGTAGGAGTTAAAATGTGGGAGTGGTTTAACGAGATGGAAGAATTGTTTGGGCGTTAAAAATAGTTGGAATTGGGTAAAAAAATTCAAATTTTTTTGTAAAAGTAGTTTTTGAATCGTGTTTTTGATGGTGGAAATGGATCCAGCACTTTCAAAAATGTCTAGTACACCTATTTGAAGTTTAACAACTATAACTTGGATTTACAAAAAACCTTGCCAAATTTTCTCTAAATATAATTGGAATTTCCATAATTTCATAACTTTCTGAACAACTCTTCCACCTCGTTAAACAGAAAAACGTGTGTTCCCGCCCATCAACGTTAAGAATTCAAACAATTCCGACACCCATTTAGGTTGCAAAGGGAAAGAGACAGGCAGCAGAGAACTAATTTCAACTAACTTCGCTAAGTTTATGCATGACAGTTTCAAGCTTCCCATATTTTCACAGCCTTATTCGATTGTTTATTAGATAGTAAACAAATGGAACCTAATGTCTGTTCAAATGGTCATTTAAAGTAAACATGTCTCAACTTTCTCATGTCTTCACCCAACATACTAGTTCACAGCCTTATTCGATTGTTTATTAGATAGTAAACAAATGGAACCTAATGTCTGTTCAAATGGTCATTTAAAGTAAACATGTCTCAACTTTCTCATGTCTTCACCCAACATACTAGTTCACAGCCTTATTCGATTGTTTATTAGATAGTAAACAAATGGAACCTAATGTCTGTTCAAATGGTCATTTAAAGTAAACATGTCTCAACTTTCTCATGTCTTCACCCAACATACTAGTGAGTTTGCTCTGGTATCGGTCACATATTCCTCTCTCAGAATTTTGTCAAAACTCAAACGAAAATTTGAAAAGTTGAAATCAATATAGCGACTCCAAATATTAATTTACTTATCCATAATAATAAATAAATTATAAAAAAAAAAAAAAAACCATTTACTATTTTAATAATATAATTGAATAAAATTATAAAAAGGAAATAGGAAAAATGGGAAAACGTACACTGAATTTTGTAATAAAGATAGCTCTAACTAAAGCTTATAACTCAGAATTAGAGAGCACAATTTTATAAGCTTAAGATTTATATCCCAGAGCATTTTGTTAGTAAAGAGATTGGTTTTACTGTTGGAAGTAATGTTTCTATATAATATGTGAGTTGTTATTGTGAGTTTTTAGGTGTTAATTTAAAAGTAGTAAGTTTCTTATATGTGAGTTGTAATAGTTATTTGGATGTGTCATTGTCAATGATTTAGATATTATAAATATGTAACTCTTGAGATCAATAAAAAACACTGAATATGTTTTGTGTTGTATGTAATAGCTCTCCCTCTTATTTCTATTATGGTATCAGAGCCAAATCTGCCTCGACTCCCAAGGGAAAGCGGGGAAGATATGAGAATTGTGAGAGCTACTCTTCTGTATATATATTAATTTAGATTATGTTTATGTGGGTAGATATACATATTAATTTAGATTATGTTTATGTGGGTAGATTCGTTTCTGGTATAAATCTGGAGTTTTAACAAAATTGTTGGGCATGATTGTGAAAAAAAAGAAGCCAGAGTATGAGTTCGTTGTCCAAAATTATTGTACACGTGTTGTGATCAAACCCTCGTTCGATTAGAGCCCCATTTGTTTTGCAATTGTAGAAATTTCCCGCTGTTGATCAGTACTTGTGTGTTTTTTTCTGTATTTGCAAAAGTTGCCAATAAGTTTTGCAATGGAACAGGCTGGATTGGTTGGGGTAGACGGTCCTAGTCATTATGGTGCAGTCTTTATGGGGTAGATAATTCCTATATCTCTGTCCTATGAGGCAAATACTGGAGCGAGATAGTCACCGTTGTTTAGAAACCGAAAGCTCATGAATGGTTATTTTGTAATAAAATATCTCAGATCATGGATATGGCCTTCCCCAGAACGCAACAGAAGTACAAACTTGCAACAAAACTGTTTATTTAGTGGAACAACTGGTTTCATGGGTTAGGGAGCATGAAAGGATTCTCGATCGCTGAGTTGCCCCAGGGTCACTCTGCCGACGTGGACGGATCTGTGCAATTCTACGCTAGATCATGTGTGAAGAAAAGACGCCAAGATGATCCGTGCTTCAGTCAACTTGAAGGGTCAGGAAGACGTGATCTACGCAGTGAAATCTGACTCTGTGTTTCTGCGTGTGAATTCCGTGAACTGTGTGACTGAGAGTGGCAAAGGTGCAATGTTGGTTGATTACTATGACTGAAGAAAATTCGTGGTCGTCTACGCTGGTGCACAAGCGGTTGGAGAGCTTCCCAGAACTTCATCAAGTTTCCGTTGATCTGTTGAGTTTCAGGAGCGTAATGACCTCTGGTCTTCTCTACGTTTCTGAATGATGAAACCCAACCATGCTGAAATGTGGTGCCTGTGTTGCCGCCGAGCCACTAGTCGGGAATCACGAGATCGTCAACTAGGGATCATCGTACTTCGGACTTTCCTTAACAGAGGTTAGGCATTCATGGTTCGTGATGAAAAATCTAAATGTTGAGCGACTCGTTGCACCTCACCATTTACTCACGGGCCATGTGTGAAATTGGAGTAGGTAGGCATGAGAGAATGTGTATTTAAAAAATAAAAATAAAAAATTGGTTCAGTGGTGGTTATATTTATGTTTTTGTTTGTATTAAAAATGGTGAAAATCACAAAAAAAAAACAGGCAATTATTTAATAGATTAATGTGATTTGTTGTGTTCCGGGAGCATTAGTCACAGATAGTTTTTAATAAGGTTAAGTTGGTGTGACTCGTGGTGTTTCGTAAGTGCGTCAGTACACGTTATTTTATAAGGTCAATTTGTAAAATTGTCTTCACAAGACATTATGTATCCAAAATGCTATCTTAGATCAGTGATGAATGCTGTGGAGGGCGGTGGATTTATAGGTGGTGGAGATTTCATAGGATGGTTCAATATCAAGATTGACTCGTTGCGCTCCAGGAGGTTGAGAAGGGTCAATTCTGTAAATTTTATCAACCATGGTCAGAGGAGGTTACGTTTTAAATGGAGGTCAAGTGACATCTTGAAGATGTGGTGGTGAAAGAGCGGTGTTTGCGAGATTCCAAAGTGAATGTGGGTGCTATTGATGACCATATCAGATAAATATGACAAAGATTTATTTATTGTTGTAATGTGTGTGTTTTTATATTTTCTACATGTAAGTATTAAGGGAGGGTATTGAAAGTAATGCATCCATGTAATGTGTGAGTTCTCATTGTGAGTCCCTAGGTGTCAATCTAGAAGTACTCAGTTTCCTCTGTGCGAGTTATGACATCTATCTAGATGTGTCATTGTTAGTGATCTAGATACTATAAATATGTAACTTACTCAGTTTCCTATGTGTGAGTTGTAACATCTATCTAGATGTGTCATTGTCAGTGATCTAGATACTATAAATATGTAACCCTTGAGATCAATAAAAAGACACTGAGTGTGATTATATTGTGTGTAATCGCTCTCCCTCATATTTCTATCACCTACTTTAGTCATCTATAATAGAAAAAATTAAATTAAGGCTACATCCTTGTAAACTAATTTTGAGTTGAGTAAGTGTCTTCATTTCTACCCTTTTCGTGCACATGCATTTGTTTTTATGTTTCATTGAACATTGTGCATGCTTTTTGTGCATATTTTTGTTGATAAATTGTAGGTGAGAGGTTAGTCCCTTTAGTCTTATATCAAGTTGTTTTATACTATAATTGTAAGGACACTAGGAAGAGACCTGGATAAACATTGTTTTTGAGAAGCAATTACATTGAATTGCGGGGATTGAGTTGTAGATATTGGATAGATGTTGTACAGGAAGGAAAACCACAATTAAGTAGAATGACTTGATAGGCAAATATGAAATTTGTATGTTCTAAAGACAAACTCTATGCTAGAGTTGCCAAATGGAGATCCTATTCCCACTCAAAGAATCTGTGCTCTGCACACAAAGACATTCAAATAAACAATGTTTTTGCCTCCACAAAATCAAATCAACATGTACACACAATAGTAAAATCCACATATATATGAAAAGACATAAAACATATAGGGGGCGAATTCATATATGTTTTTATTAATCAGAGTATGCATTATACTTTGGTGTATATCTACAACTTTTCTCAATTTTTGGTATGACTCCTCCCTTACTCATTGCCAGACTATGCTCATTTCACATGTAAAGAAAGTTTTAATAGAAATCCACCAATATAATTGAGCAATATTCTTTATATCATTTACTTAAATGTGATATGAATCAATCAAAGACTTGTTATTATTTTATTAATGAGTATTATACAATTCATCTATTAATGAGTATTATATAAAAAAAAGGAGACAATAACCAACAAAGGCAGGGGCACAGGGTTACGGACAAAGAGAAGGGACCCACGAACTACTTAACTTCCATCCATCGTCCCTGTTAAGAGTCTTATTCCTCTTTTCAATTTTAGATAGAGAGGATTACAAGAAGAATATGTTAGATCACTTATGCAACAATGGGAGCTATAGAAAGCTAAATAAGAACCCCATTAAAAAGTTTCCAAGGACGTTGCATTAGCTATAAATACTAATAAGTCTGTAAGCTCCTTAAGTCACAAGCTTATAGAAAGTTACGCCCTCACTCCTAGGATCTATGGGCTTCCAAAGATTCACAAAGAAAGGGCCCTCTTACACTAGAATAAAACATGGAATTTGCGCTAGATTTAGCACCAGATTTTAGTGCATTTTTTTTCAATTGGGATGAGTAGTCTGGCGCTAAATCTGGCTCTATTGTACAATTTTTAAAACATCATTTTTTACGCCAAATTTTGCATCCATTTTTATGCCAAATTTTACATCATATTTTACACCAATATTTGCATTTGGCTTTACTTTTAGTTTTGTGCCATTTTTTACATCATTTTTGGCTTCCTGTTTTGTGCCATTCTTTGCTTCCTGTTTTGTGTTATAATTTGCATCAAGTTTTACGCCATCTTTTGCATCTGAGTTAGTGCCTTTTTTGCATCTAGTTTGTGTGAGTTTTTGCATCTAGTCTTATGCCATTTTTTGCTTCTAATTTTGTACTTATTTTACATCTATTTTTGCGCCAATTTTTCTTCTTTTTTTACACCATTTTTTGCATCCAATTTTTCGCCATATGTTGAATCTGATTTAGTGCCAAATTTTGCATCCATTTTTTGCATCCACTTTAGCGTTTTATTTATCTCCCTTTTTTGAATCCTATTTTGCACCATATTTTGGATCTAATTTTGCATAATTTGTTGCATCCAATTTAGCATAATTTTTAACACCATTTCCTGCATCCAATTTTGCATCATTTTAAGCATTTAAATTTGCATCCTATGTTGAACCATGTGTTGCGTCTACCTTTGCATCCCATTTTGTGTCTAATGTTACATTCAATTTTGAGTCATTTTTTACATCTACTTTTGCATTTGCTTTTGAACCATGTTTTGAATAATTTGTTGCACTTGATTTTGCATCCAATGTTGCATCTCAATTTTCATCCAAATTTGAGCCATTTTTATGCAATTTTTTGCACCATTTTTTCTACTTTTGTGTCCAATTTTGCACCATTTTTTATGTCCAATTTTGCATCCTTTTTGGTGTCTAATTTTGCATCCTTTTTAGCATCCAAATTTGCATCCTTTTCTGCTACATTTTGTGTCCACATTTGCATCTCATTTTGCACCTAGATTTTAGTTTGGGTTTTCATCAAGTTATGCATCATTTTTGGCATCCTTGGTTTCACCATTTTCTAGTCCCATTTTTCATCTTGTTTTGTGTCTTTTCTTACATCCTTTTTTCACCCAATTTTACATCCTAATTTTACATTATTCTTTGCATCTTCCTTTTGGTGTCCAATTTTACATCCTTGTTTGCAACCAATTTGGTATCCTTTTGTATGCCCTATTTTGTTCCCTTCTTTGTGTCTAGTGTTGCACCCTGTTTAAATTCTACTTTAAAACCCTTTTTGTGTCACTGTTTGCATCTTATTTTGATGGCTAGTTTAACATACAATTCTACTCCCAATTTTGCATCCATGGTTACATGCACTTTTGGCTTCTTGTTTAGAGTTTTACTTTTATTTCCATTTATTACCCCTTTTATGGGTTAATTTTACTAATATTAATGACATTGTGAAATATATTACAGTTTTAAAATATCAATTTTCTGTAGGATTTAATGCACGATTCGATAAACATAAAACCCTAAACATAAAACCCTCTTTGTTTATCCCGGAAACCTAGGATAGACCAATTAAGAGAAAGGTTGTTCTAAGACTCAAGATTTTTAATAGATCAAGATGTAGAGTATATGTTAAGAAAAAGAGAAGGAATTCTTGTGAGTCCTCGCATGCAGGTCCTTTTGGAGTTTTTAGTGTAGCTGGGAAGTGCTCCTAGTTAGCTCCAAAGCTTGGTCCTACACAAAAGAGAGAGAAAGAAGAAACCTTCACAACATCATATCTTTATAATCGAAACTATCATAAACATATAAATATGACTCAATAAATAAATATAAACAAAAATCCCATACAATCATTAGTTAAATAGAATAAGTAAAGAATTAATAGCGGCATACAGAAGGAAGAACAATCGATCTATATTAAAGGAGTTGGAGGAAAGTTACAACCATTAGATGCAGTTGCAACAACACCTCCCCCAACTCATAGCTCCAAAACTCTCCCTCTCAAGATAGATCTCAGGAACGTGACAATACAAGAATTCCCATCCTTTTCTCAATAGCCAACCCTCCAATATATAGGAAAGTGAAGGCTATGAATATTTCCCAAATTCTTCATTAGTTAAATTTGGGCAAAAGCTTTTGGGTGAATAACGTTTCCTCATATAAAAATGGCATTTTCCACTTTTTAGATGCTTTTGGGCTTAGGAAAAATCCGCCCCATGCTTTATGGCTCTTTCCTTCGTTTGCATGTTTTTCCTTTTTAGGAAAAAGCTAAAGATGAGGATAAAGAGATCAAATTATACAATATGAGTTTCCAAAAGTGAACAAGAGTGTAAAATTCTAGTTAACTCAAGATTTTTTCCTCATGACCGAGTGAGAATTTTGGTAACAAAAATTAAATGAAGGGGGCAATTTGTTATAAACTAGGATAATGTGGTCGTGATGGTATGTACCTTGTATTATAGTCTTATATAGTTTATGAGAAAGGGGTATTTCAACCAACAACATAGTATTCTCCATCAAGATGATGAGGAGGTATTTTCATGTATAACACATTTAAGAAGATATCACAATTCAAATTGATAACTTAATATTTGTAAACAAATTTAAGGATAATTGACCACATTCATAAAAAAAATAACAGTATCCTCATATATAACAATTCGCTATCAAAATATCATTGACAATTTTCAATATACATATATGACTACTAAATGAACACTTATCACAAACATCATTATTCCAAGGTAAATTCACAACGTTACATCCAAAAATAGTAATATCATCATACGTAATGATTATCCGTAAAAAAACATTGAAAGTTTTCAACACATATATAAAGTAACAAGATCAAAATCTTTTGTGAACACCATTATTCTAAGGTAAATTCACAACATCCATAAAAAAATATTAATATCATCATATATAATAATTCTCCATCAAAATAATGTTGATAATTTTCAATATATACATAAAATAACAAGATAAAAATGATAATATCATCATTATATTTAATCAAATCAACTAAAGTCAATGTCTAATTACGAAATAAAAATGTTTCATAGATATCATTATTCTAAGGTAAATTCACAGCATCCATAAAAAATAGGAATCTCATCATACACAATAATTATTCATAAAAAGATGTAAGCAATTTTCAACATATTAATAAAGTAGCAAGATAGTACCGATAGTATCATCATTATTATTTGAATCAACTAAAATTCAAATGTATGATTACCATATTAAGACATCCCAACTAAATATAAAAAATAACACATGGCTAGCTAGCACCACAAAAATCATAGTCAAGATCATCCTCATTATCATTTCCACGATCATCATCCTGACCATCCCGATAATATCATCCACATAATCATCAACAACTCCATCACCATCCCCATCATCATCGTCTCTAATATATTATGTAATCTAAACATAGTCTATATCATCATCTTCATGGTCACTACTTGTAGTGTTCTGGAAAAAATATCAATATTACATGTTAGTACTAATTCTATAGCACAATGCATATTTTTATTAGAATGTTAACGATAAAATGAGGTAGGACATAATAACATTTAATAGTATAAAAAATAAAATGAAAATATCGTTTAAGATATATTGGAGATCCAATTAAGATTACACTTGTAATTCACATTAAATAGTAGAAGCATTTTTTAATGCATATGAAGTAGGTAACCATTTGTTCTTCATATTATATTGTGAATGTTTCTTATGATGTCCATGCAGAATTATAAAATTAAGAGTTAATGGAAGCTTTATTTCAAATTATAATTGTAATTAATATTAGAAATAGATTTTTTTTAACAAATAAACAATGTCACATGAAAAAGTGATTTTTCTTTAATGAAAAATAAGTCGCATACAATATGAATGTCACATGAAATATTGAGTTGTTTTTAATGCATGTACTTTTCTCTATGACAAAATGGATCCTAATGTTCATTCAAGAACAAATTCTCACAAATAATTACTTCATTTTTCCATTATCACCCTTAATCCATTATATCTAGTGATGACAATGATTCCATTCAAATTGATTTGAAATCCCTAAATATAATGTAAAAGAGAAAACTCCATGACCATGAGCACGACTGCAACCCCATCCCTTGCCTCATCCACCATCTGAGACAATGAACTTCGAGTTATGACCATGATAGCAACCCCTCCCTTGCCTTTTGTCCACCGTCAGAGGCATTGAACTTGGAATTAAGAGTACTCATGTTTTCTTTTCTCTAATTAATATCCAAGGAATCAAAACTTCATCAATATATCGAGGACTCATCAAGGAATAGATATATCATAGACGAAGCTCAATAGGCTTTGCCAAAAGAGCGTGAAATAACACTTATTTTTGTTTTATGAAATAACTCAAGTGAGTGGAATGAATGGCGGGAAACACTCAATTGGGAAAGGAAGATTTTTGGTCAGTCCTTATTTCCATTATTATTTTTGCTTCTTAAAATGGAGGGAAGTGTTTACAAAAATTCTAAAATTTATTTTAAATTTAAAAAAATAATTATTATCAAATGTTTTATTTTTTTTTTAATTTATATATAATTTAGTTCTAGTATATTTTATTTTCTAAAAAAATTATTTAGTTTTTTTTTTAATAACAAAAATTATATTTTAGTTTTTATAAAAATGGATTTTAAACATTACATTCATGTTAAATTTGTGATTTTATGATAGAAGTTTAAATTATATATAAAAAAGTAACTTAATGCCATCTGTTGTGTCACTGAGATGGGTATTATACATCTCTTCCTTGCTAAGTTATAGGATGTGCTTGTGTTTTCTTAAAGCAATAAAATTAATTATGCTCTTCATTATATCTTGAGATGTTCAACTTGCACCTAGTAAAACAATAAAGTTAAAATAGGTTTTCTTTTGTCCTTTGTAGATCTTTGTCCCCATTAATCGTGGTCCTAATAGATTAATTGTATTATGGTGGCCTTGACTGGTCACTCCCAATAGTTGCATGCTTTTTAAATTTCTGTTAGTGACATTTCTTAGGCTTGATAACATGTTATTTAATTTATGAATTTTTTTATTGTCTATATTATTGTTAAATATTAATATTAAATATGTTGGTTTGAGCATGGTTTAGAAAAAAGTTCCCAAACGTTTTATAGATTGTATTTTATAATGTAATGATTCATTACTTGATTAAATTGTTTTGGATAATTTTTTTTAATGATTCATTGATTGATGAAATAGTTATGGATTTTTTTTTAGTATATTAACTTGTATGTGATAAAGTCAAAAGTCACCTGTTTTTGAGATTTTCATTGGTCAATTTCCCTTAAGGCCATGAAGTTCGCCATTCGGTCCCAAGTTAAGGAAATATAGGAGTCATGAAGTGGCATTGTCCAAGCACTTAAATCTTAGAACATGTTTTTTCTAGTCATATTATACTTCCTTTTTGTGTAAATTCTCCATGAAAATAGTCTCATGGAACATGAGGGCCTCAATAGTAAAGGAAAACAAAGAATCTTAAAAGAAAAATGGTTATGCAAAACACCCATCAATAATGTTGATATAAGAAAAAAAAAATATTAAGTGAGTTTATACCTCATATAATTAGCAAATGGGGGAGGAATTTCCTAGTGATTGATGCTTATATATACTTAGGTGAAATGGCTATTATTTGGAATGATTAGGAAATCAAGGTTACCAATATGTTTAGCTCTTTTCGCATTATGACAGTACAATTTTAGTTAATTAACATCGAGGAATACTACCGTGTATCCAATGTCTATGACTTCAATATCACAAATGGAAAACCTCTATTCCTCAATTCTATTTCCAGCACAAGTAATTTATACTCCCCATCTCCATGGATTATTGGGAGTGACTTCGATATTATCAAGTGTCTCAAGGAAAAGAAAGGATGAATCAAAATGTTTACCAAGATATTTTGTGAAATATACCATCAAAACCCTAAAGTAATCTCCATTAAAGTTCTCAAGCAATGAGTCTCCAACCCACACATATGGATCAATGAGATGTAAGACGTGTGTGTGGTGAATAACTTAATACACTTTTCTAATAATTCCACAAACTTAAGTATTTCACTCTGTCACATAAATTGACCATAGTGTGACATAAGTAAACCAAGAGTAGACATGAAACCCTTAGGCAACAAACATTCCCTATATCCTCAATTAGGTGCTTAAATGATGAAGTGAAAATGAAAGGGAAAAAGAGGGCTTCGTGATTTAACCATCACAAACATGTGATCAAGTGTGACTAGAAGTGTATATATTCATATGTTTTCCAAAGAGGGAGTGAATAAATGAGTTACAATTCATTGGGCCTTATTTTTATTTCTTTTTGTTTTTCTTATATATAGGACTAGGGAATAAGGTTTTCATAAGTTTGGCACAACTCATAGATATACAATTTACATGAATTTTCACTTCAACCTTAGCATTTAGACTTATATAAATCATTATAGTGTACCTTTAAAGATTTTGGCTTTCACTTTTTGATTTTCTTTCATCACAAATGACAAAAGGGAAAGTATTTTGCCACAAATCTATGAATTCTTAATCATAAAGCTGTCATGCGATGAAAACAAATTAATGATGTTATTCCCTATGAAAATTATGGGTATTCTTGAGAAAATATTATGCTTGTGGATGTCTTCTCCCTAGTTAAGAGGGAGTGAGAGTGGACACCATATTATCCATGTGTCATGTACTATGTTTAGGACTAACAGTCATAAGCATAGTAAAGACACCAGTAGGGAGAAAGGTGGATTGGATAAACATTTAGGGCCATTATTATTTGAGAATTTGTATTTTGAATAGGACTAACCACCATAAATCAAGTACATTAATCCAAGATAAGAATATTCATGAGGATCGACATTTCCTAGTGTCAAATATTATGATGGTGTATTAAGAAATGATCATGTGAACACATATTTGGTGAACATCCTAGTGGGGTAAGTGCCTAGAGAGGAAGTGGTGTCCAAATTTATGCCTCCCAACATTGTGCTTTGATCTAATGGAGAGATAGAACTTGTTAGTCAAGCCTCGCTATTTTGACAATGCTGGCTATGATGATGTAAATCATCGTTGATGTTTATCAATCTAGACCATTCATATATGAATATTTCAACTTGAGAGTACTTTTTTGTCTCATTATGAGTACCTCCCTAGTTAGAGGGAGTGTCATCATCTTCATTATCGTCACCATCACCACCATCACCACCATCATTATAATCATTGGATTATCACCATAATTTCCATTCATGTCATCATCATCATCATCATCATCATTATGGACATTGTCTTCAGTTGTTCATAATTATAGGTTTCATAAGAAATATCATCAACCCAAAAAAAATTATGAGTTCTCGAAAAGGGTTGTTAGGACACATGATATATGTAAGAGAAATAACAACTTTATTTTTTAGAGATGATTGATGATCATCATCTTCACTACCATTATCATTGTCATTATAGTTTTCATTATCCCCATCAACATAATTAATGTAATTTCTATCATCATTGTTGTCATCTTCGTCATGAACATCATAATTATTATTCATGCCATTATTGTTGTTGATAACGACCAAGAATCAAGATAAAAATAATGATAATGATGATCAGATGATGATGACTTGGAAGATGATGCCAAATATAATGATTATGATTATGACCATAACAACATTTAAAAATTGGGAAGATTGGCCAAGGTCATTAGCATCATCATCATCATTGTCATTGTAACCCCCATCGTCTTTATCATCATTTTCATTATCATTGTAATTACAATTCATGTCATCGTCATCATCTTCATTATCATCATACTCATAATTATTGACATTGTCAATAGTTGTTCATAGTTTTCAATGTCGTAAGAAATATCATTAATGCAAAAAATATGATGAGTGTTGGAAAAGAGATGCAAAAGTGAACAAAAAAGATGGGGGCAACAATAGACATAAAATTGGATGAAGAGTTGACACAACATAAGTAGATGCAAAAAAAGAAAGAAAAATTGACACAAAAGTGGATGAAAAAGTAGATGCAATAGATGATGAAAACTTGGACACAAAATAGGATGAAAACATGGGTGCAATAGTTGGCATAAAACTTGGCATGAATTGTGGATACAATAATGAAAAAAAAAAGGACACAAACTTGGATGAAAAAAGGAGGCAAACTTCAATGCAAAAAAAGGATGTAAACATGGACCAAACATGGGTGCGATAGTGGACACAAAATTAGATGCAAAATTAGATGCATCACAAGTGGATGTAAAAGTAGATGCAAAATGGGATGAAAAAAACATAAACAATATTTGATGCAAACTTGGACACAAAAGAGGATGCAATGTGGATGAAAAAGTGGAATAAAATGTGGGTTGCAATGATAGGCACAAGATATGGCACAAATTGTGGCACAACAAAAGTGGATGAGAAAGTGAATGTAATAATATGCACAAAAAAGGATGCAAACTTAGATGCAATAAGGGATGTAAAAGTGGATGCAAACATGGGTGCAATAGGAGAAACAAAATTGGATGCAACGGAAGTATATGTAAAAGAAGATACAAAATGAGACACAAAACCCAACAGAAAAGTGGATGCAAAAATAGATGCAACATTTGATGCAAGAGAGGATGTGAAGATGGATGCAAAATTGGAAGCAAACGTGGGTACAACAGTGAGTACAAAACGTGGGACAAATTGTTTCACAACAAAAGTGGATGTAATGATAGAAGAAAAAAAAGAAGAAAATGAAGATGCAAAAGTGGATGTAAACATGGGTGCAACAATGGATGAAAAATAGGATGCAAAAGTTGATGCAACAAAATTCAATGCAAAAGTAGATGCAATATGAGGTACAAAACCTGATGCAAATCTTGACACAAAAGTGGATACAAAAAGGGATGAAAAAATAGATTTTAAATTTGATGGAAACCTAGATGTGTATGATGATGCAATCATGGATGCAAATTTAGAAGCAAAAATGGGTGCAAATGGAGGTGCCAAACTAGGTGGAAATTATGGCACAAGAAAATTGGATGCAATAGTGGACACAATAACATATAAAAAAGAGGATGTAAATATGGATGCAAAACAAGATGTAAAAGTGAATGCAAGAAAAGTAGATGCAAAACTAGACACAAACCTCGATGCAAAACTTGGTGCAAAGGGGATACAAAAAATGATGTAAAAATGGATGCAAAAAATGATTTAAAAAATGATGCATAAGAGGGTGCAAGAGATGATGCAAAAGTTGATGCAAGTGTAGACACAAAAAGTGGATGTAATAAAGGATGCAAAATTTGGTGAAACAAAATTAGGTGCCAAACTTGATGCAAAACATGGTGCAAAGGATGGCACAAAACTTGGAATAAAACTTAGCGTAAAACTTGGTGTAAAATTTGTTGCAAAACCTATTACAATACCTAGTGCTAAGCAGGGTGTAAGACTTGGTGCAAAACTTGGTGCAAACTTTGCATCATGTTTTGCACCATATTTGATAAATTGACACAAATAACACCAAAAATGGGCTATAGACGCAAAAAAGGAAGCAAAAAGGGACGCTAATCACATGGTTTTGTTGTAGTGTTAGACCCATTGTTAATACCATAGGTGGACCTACGTATCTCCTTAGCTAAGTCTAGTTCTTTTGTTAAAGACTCTTTCTTGTTTGTCAATGAGTTGAAAGATATTAAGTTTGAACGTGAAGATTTAATGGTTATTTTTGATATTTTTTCTCTTTACACTAACATCCTTATTAAAGAGACGTTGGATTTCATCAATAGAATTACAAATCCAGATACTGATAAGCTTGTAGAGATTTGCCTTACCTCGACCTTCTTTAGTTTTGAAGGCAAATTCTATGAGAAAACTTGTGGGGTTGCAATGGGTTCTCCCCTCTCTCCTATAGTTGCTAACCTTTTTATGGAGGAATTTGAATCAAAATCTTTAGCTTGTTCTTATTTTAAACCAAAAATTTGGAAAAGGTTTGCAGATGATACTTTCAACTTATGACCCCATGGTTAGAAAAAATTGGCTTCCTTTTTTATCATCTTAAGAGTCAATCTAATTCCATTAAATTTACCATGGAATGTGAGGTTAATGGTTGTTTACCCTTATTTTATGTTCTTATCTCTAAAAAATATGATGGTTCTTTCTCCCACCAGGTATATTTCATAAGAATACCCACAATGAGCAGTATCTTCATGTTAAATCACATCATTTTCCAGCCCAAAAACCAGGTGTTCTAAGCACTCTAGCTGCTAGGGCTTTAAGGGTTTCCGATGAAGAACATTTGATGGATGAGAAGACCCATCTCTTAAATGTCTTCAAGAAGAATGGTTATAATCAATTCCAAGGTCTTCGGGCATTTTTTAAAAGCTAGTCAGGGACCCAAAACTAAGAAAGAAGTTAAGATAGCCCCTAGTGTCCAGCTTCCCTTTATCCAAGGGACACTGACAAGATTGCTAGGATTTTGAGGAAGCAATCGATTGGCTCTACCTTTAGACCTTTAAAAACCATTTGTAGCTCATCAAGATATGTCAAAGACCCTATTGATCCAAAATGCATGAAAGGTGTTTATTTAGTTCCTTGTTCTTGTGTAACCCCCTACATTGGAGAGACAAGATGTTCCATTTCACAAAGGATTCAAGAGCATGTACTGGACCTTAGAAACTATAGGACCCACTCCTCTGCTCTAGCAGAACATGCTGAATTAACAAAGAAACATATTTTCTTATAGGAATCTAAGTTCCTTGCAAGGGTTGACCATTTCCATCACCGGAAATTAAGAGAAGCCATTGAAATTGAAAAGAGGAATAAGACTCTTAACAGGGACGATGGATGGAAGTTAAGTAGTTTGTGGGTCCCTTCTCTCTATTTGTAACGTTGTGCCCCTGCCTCTGTTGGCATGTGTCCTTTTTTTTTTTTGAATAACACTCATTAATAGATGTATTGTATAATACTCATTAATAAAATAATAACAAGTCTTTGATTAATTCATATCACATTTAAGTAAATGGTAATATTATTGTATATATATATATACACATATATATCATTATTATTATTTTTAATGTCCTAATGTTTTAAGATTAATTTTAAATTCAATTTAAAACTAATATAATTTATTTATAGAAATTCTTTATATCACATTTAAATAAATAGTGATATTATATTTTTTGCTGAAGCAAGAGTCGTACCTTTGTTATCATTAAATTGGAAAATAATTTACATAGAATACAACCATCCACATGGATCCATGGACCAAGCTAAAACTACTCTTTAAAAACCAAGGGCATCGAGTTAAGGAAAAAACTCCGATACCTACCCACAAAAAAACGAAACTCTCAAATGCCAGACAGTACCAAGGCTAAGCATTCGACCCACCAAAATCTGAATGGAGGACTGACACTCGTACCAATGAAATACCTAACATCCTCAAAATGGAAATCAACCTTAAAGCTTTTAATCTCCACCATCATAACTTCTTGCCCGAACCAACGGCAGAGGAAGACATCACAATGCCAAGAAGCCTGCCAATTAACAATATGGACCCACTAACAAGCACACTGGTTCCTGACTGTAGATCCTCCAAGCTTGATCCAAAGGCTGAGGAAGATATCACAATGCCTAAAATCCCGCCGCTTAACTTTATGAACCCACTGACATGCTTGATGATTCTTAACTGTAGATCCGCAATGCTTGATCTGACGGCCGAGGATCATATCACACGGGTCTAAAGCACTGCTATCTAGCGTGTGATGAGGGTGGTATTCATACCCATACCTTGGCCATGTGTAATGAGTTGAGTGGGATCCCTCCCAAATCTTAAAAACTGCTTCCAGCTTAAGAGGCTCCTAATAAACCAAAAACCACTCTGCGGGCGGAATTGCATCCCTGTGAAGAGAATCAAGTATATTCCATCTGCCATGAAAGCCCAGGTTCTGGCTTCTCACACCATCCCCTCTACACCCATTTGTGAACCCATGTAAAGTAAAAACCCATTCCTTCGGCCAACTATTCGGGCAGTAGAATCTGCCGAGCAACCCAAGAAGGAACAAAAAGAGGAAAAAGTAGCAACTCATAATGAAACCAAATTATCTGGACATAGCCTCCATGGCTTTATTATGATACACCATCATATCTTCATCCGCTTGGAAGCAACACTGTTCCCTAAGACCGTTCTGAGGGTTCTGAGGCAACCCTTTCCAACCCATCACGACCTTGTTAGTGGTACAGTTCACTCCTTGATTAGCCAATAAATCTCCTAGTTTGTTGGCCTTCCTTCACACATGGTTGAAACTTACCGTGCGTAGGTCCCTGAGGTGGAGTTGGATCTGTTGAAAGAATTGGATCAACCTCTAATGTTTTGAAACCTTCTCTGGCTCCGAGCCTCAACTAATTCTTTTGATCGAGTTAATAATTAACTCAAAGTCAGCTTCGATAATCACATTTTTCCGATTATCCTGCACTAGGAGTTCTAGGCTCTGCTCCATAACCATTAATTCTACCATGTCATTAGTGGCGCTGCCTAAATAGCAATGGAAGATGGAAAGGATGTTTCCAATTTCATCCCTTAGCACCCCTCCAAAGCCAACAATGCCCGGGTTTCCCTTTGAGGCCTCGTCACTGTTATATTTTAGAAAGCCCTAAGGGAGAGGATGTTAGTAGTCCTGCTCAGTGTCCATAATCCTAACCTTTATGTCCATGCCCTGCGGAATAAGCCCCTGCATACCCAACTGTCTTAGAATCCTCATATCAACATCTGAAGGTGGATTCTTAGGGGGATTTCGCACAGTGGTACTAACCGTCTCCTTAAGTTGTATCAAGGTCTGCTAAAAAAGACGCTGGAAGGGTCTCTTTTCATTTTTGAAGATTCTATTGTTCCTTTCTTTCCAGACATTCCAAACAATGAAGCTGGGTGTAAGAGCCCAAGCTGAACCAAGAATTTCATAATCAGAAAAATTTCGCCTCCTGTTGGTTAGGGTGTTGATGATACTCCCTCTATCTCTGTCGGTCTTTTGGAGGATGGTGGTGAAAGAATCCCATGATCTAGAGGTGAAGATGCAATTGCTGAGGAGGTGTTCCATAGTTTCCTCTTGGGCCTCATAGAGCTAGCATCTGGAAGGCCCCAGAATGCCCCTTTTCCAAATGTTATCCCAAGTCAGAATTTTATTATGATAAACCAACCACATGAAGAGTTTAATCTTCATGCAACCTAGATGCCTCCATAGATTCTGCCAAATTCTATCTGGAACAAGAGAATCCATTTCAAGGAGTATGCGTTTTGCCTCCTTAAGGTTAAAGGTGCCCTCATTGTTGTTGCCCCATCTTAACTGGTCATGGCCCCCTGTTACTAGAATCTTCCTTTGTTCCAACAATTTCATAAGAGCCTCTACTTTAGCTTTCAACGGGCTGTCTTCCCTGTCAACAATGTTCCTCCAATTTCTCCATTTTCTTGCATTATTGGTTTGGTCCCAAAAATATTTGACCTTAGATAACCCTATGATGTCTGTCTCTATCTTGAGATCCACAAAATCCTTTTTTAATAGTGTTGGTTCTTGTTGCCATTTATCTTCCCAATAGTGCCAGATCTCCCTCTCTGATTTCCCAGAAGCTGTTCTTTTATACTAAGACTCTATTCTCCCAAGCCTTATTCTAGATGTATGAGCCCTTTATATTTCTAGACATCCTTATATGATCGTTAATTTGCCAAGGGATGGCATATTTTTCTTTCCAAATACTAGCCCACTGAGCTTTTGGTTCTTTAACCCAATGCCACCATAATTTAGCCCCTAAAGCCCTGCTTAGAACCTTTGGATCTTTCAAACCAAGACCTCCATGATTTTTAGGTTTGCAAATATTTTCCCAAGCTACCAAGGCCCATTTCGTTTTTTTCTCCCCCTTACCCCAAAGGAAGTCTCTTTGAATGGTTCTGAATTGTTGTAAGATTCCTTTAGGTGCTGGGAGTGCTAATAGCATGAAAACTAGGATAGATTGAAGAACAACCTTTGTAAGCACAAAACTACCAGCCAAGTTCAAAGATTTGATGGTCCAATTCCTGATTTTATCTTGCATGTTATTAATCATCGCCTCCCAAATGTTCTTATGCAGAGTTTTAGTAGTTAGAGGAACTCCCAAATATTTGAAGGTAGGGAATCCCTTTGAAAGCCCAGAATTCTGGAGATATTCCTTTGAATAACAATATTGGTATTAAAGAAAAAAATCTTAGATTTGGAAAGATTAACCTCCATACCTGTAGCCATGGAAAATTCACTTAGAAGTTGTTTGTATGCAAGAGCTTCTTTGACCGTAGGGATTCCCTGCAGCATTGTATCATCCAAAAAATTTTCATGAGTCAAGGACTGTCCATTCTCAGTAAGTTGTAGACCCTTGATTTTTCCTTCTTCTTTTTCCTGCTTAATAGACCGACCAAGTCGTTCCATCATGAGTATAAAGAGAAAGGGAGAGAGCGGATCACCCTGCCTGAGGTCCCTTAAAGGAATAAAAATCTCAGAGGGAGAACCATTTACCAAAATTGAAAAGCTAGAAGAAGTTACTAGAGCCATGACCCATCTAACCCAGTTATGATCAAACCCAAAAGCAATAAGAACCCTCCTAATATAGGTCCAGTTCAACTTATCATAAGCTTTGGCTAGGTCTAGTTGCATGATCATTCCAGCCTTCCTGTTGCTAGTCAGTGAGTGCACCACCTCCTATGCTTGAATGATGCTATTGAGAATCTGTCTGCCTTCCACATAACCAGATTGTTCCCTAGACACAAGAGTGGGAAGAAGAGGTTTGAGTCTATTGGCCACAACCTTGGATATTATCTTGTAAACCACATTACATAATGCTATGGGTCTAAACTTATTTGGAGTTAGGGCATTGTCCTGTTTAGGGATCAGAGAGATGAAGGAGGTGTTGAGTGCCTTCAGAATAATTCTATTCCTCCTGGAATCTTCTACTACATTCAGAATGTCCTGTTTAACAATATTCTAGTAAGCTTTAAAGAAATCGACATTGAAACCATCAGGTCCTGGTGCCTTACCATTCTGCATTTCCTTGAGTACCTCACTGACTTCCTCTTCAGTTATTGGCCTATTGAGATTGAAATTGTCCTCTCTGGACACTAGTTTTGGTATATGTCTTGTTAAGTCCTTGATGAAAGGCTCTCTGTCTGGAATGGTTTCCTTTGCAATCCCACTAAAGTGCTGAACTAACACAACTTCTATTTCTTCGTGGAAGTTAAGATGTTTCCCTCCCTCATCCTTGATCGAAGAGATTCTATTATGAGCTCTATTTACCAAGGTGGATCTGTGGAAAAATATGGTATTTCGTTCTCCTTCTTTTAGCCATTGCACTCTATATTTTTGTCTCCAAAATATTTCTTCTTGTTTACATAAGTTCTCCCAATCTTGCTGGAATTTGGTGGCTTTATCATTTTTTATTTTATCAAAGCCATCCTTGATAAGGGTTTGTTTGAGTTCCTGCAATTTGTTTTCGACATCTTTTTTTCCTTCGAAAATGTTTCCAAATTCATTCTTGTTCCAATCTTTTAGCCTGAGATTGATATGTTTTAGTCTTTTGTGAAGAAGAAACATACTTGTACCCTGAATATGCAAATCTTCAGACCACCAACTTGAAATGTTGCTGGTGAAATCTGGATGGGTGAGCCATATATTCTCGAATCTAAAAGGTCTATTCCTGGGGGTACCAATGCCCTTGACCTCCAGTTGAACTGGCCAGTGATCTGATCCTCCAAAGGGGAGAATTCTCGCTTTCATTTCCTTATCATTGAGCATAAGGTCCTCTGAGATGATGAATTTGTCTAACTTTGAGGCAACTAGAGTCTCTCCTCCTCTTCTATTGTTCCAAGTAAAGAGAAAATTACTCGAATCAATGTCAACTAGCTTCATAGTATCCATAAAAGTTTGAAAAGCTAAGAAGTCTTTGTTTAGAGTTCTGGTGCCCTCTTTTTTCTCTGATAGTGATTTGATCATGTTGAAGTCCCCACCCATAATCCATGGTATCTCTGCATATCTCTCTCTGAGATCCATAAGAGACTCTAACAACTTGAGTTTGTCATCCATTCTCTGAGGGCCATAAACATTTGTGACCAGACAGGTCTCCCTATTCCCCACAGGTTGAATAACCACTGGTAAATAATTTCTAGAAGCCTCAACATCTGTTATACCAATCTTTAGGGGATTCCAAAGAATCAGGATGCCTCCTGCTATATTTTCTACTTTGACTTCTAGAAACTCAAATCGATTGAGCCATTTGCTATATATTTCTTTGATTTTGTGAATGGAACATTTAGTTTCCTAGATAAAAATCATATCTAGAGCTTCTTGTTTCATTTTGTTACTAAGTAATATTTGTTTCCTTTTACTGCCTAGACCCCTGATATTCCAAGAAGTAAACTTCATCATTAAACATTTGTGAAAGAGTAACTGGTTAGGTCTTTCATCTTACCTGAATCTATCATTAGCTTTTCACATTCCATCAACAGCTCATTCTACTTTTTTCTGTCTCTTTTCTTTCCTGGGCATCTAGGTGCTAATCCTGGTGTATTTTTTATAGTTTTCACACCTTCATTACCTTGTCTTGCAGTGTTACTTTGCTTGTCCATCCCTTTAGCCTGGGTTTTCCATAAGTACAACTGTTGTACTCTAGTGAACTCTTCTTTAGGTAACGAGTGAACCCTTCCAAATCTAGGTGTTCTCTATCAAGAATCTCCTGTAGTTCATGGTCCTCCATTTCCATCTCGCTTAAGGTCATTTCCTGGTCCATATCCAGTTCTACATCACTTATCATAGCCTCTTTCTATTTACTATTATCCTTTGTTTGATCTTTGTCTTCCTCTCTCTCCTTCTCCTCTGGACCTCCCTCCATTCCCTGATCTGCTTTTGTTATCTCTTCTTCTTCCTCGAGAACTTGGTACCTGTTCAGATTGGCCTGAGGCCCTTCTACCTGATGTTGCTTAAGTCTCCTTTTGCCCCCTTTTCCCTTATGGCTCACTTTATGAAAACTTTTTGTGCCTTTCATTGTGGAAGCTTTGCTCTTGTTCTCTATTTTACTGAGAGGGAAATCCCTGAAAATGTGTCCATGCTCATGGCATCTATGACATCTAAAGGGAATATGTTCATAATCCACTGTTTGCACCCATTCTTCATAAAAAACTTCCAAGATCACCTCATCCGGAAGAGCTCTGGAGAGATCCATTTCCACACAAATTCTTGCAAAGGAAGTGTATTTTCCTCTTTTGGTGGCTTCAGAAGCTTTGACGAAACGTCCTAATTTATTTCCTATGGCTGTTAATGATTCCGCTTGCCAGTAATCAAGGGGAAGGGAGTAAAGTCTTACCCATACCAGAACTGAAGTGAAAGTCTCCTGCTCTGGGACAAAGTTCATCATTCACAGCCTCATATAGAGGCCTGCCGTTGCGTAGAAGTAGGGCCCTCCTTCAAACACTCTGTCTTTATCGTCAATATTTGTGAAGACCACAGTAAAGAATCCCTTTGACCCTAGATGTAGGTCAATGCTCCTTTTTGGTTTCCAATGGTATTTAATCCATGTCTATAACGCTTTTTCAGTGGGTCATACTCCCATGAATTTATAAATGATAAAATATGTCCACATGTGGTCCCTGTGTGCCTGCAGAGTAGGATCATTCAGAACCACTTTGGGTGTAACTTCAGTTTTGGGTTTACATGGTCCCTTCTGTGCCTTGGTTTTTTCTCCCTGTTCCTTGTCGTCTTCCTCCTTTTCTTTTGTGCTTTTATTCTCCCTTGCTTTGATTCCCTCTTGCTCTTCTTCCATGCTCTCTTTCCCTTCTTCAGCAAGACCCCTGACCTCTTCTATTGGCTTCTTACCTCAACTGGCTACAACCTGCTTGTAGGAGGGAGTGGAGCTCCCTCCTTTAGGCCCTTCCATGGAGTTCAACTCTTGCTAAAGATTGTAAACCCTAGCTATTCATCCCACAAATTCGTTCATAAGGGATTGATCACCCTTGCTATTGTATTCCCACCAAATAGTGATAATAATAATAATAATAATAAATTAATTAATTTCCAAAAGTCAAATTTCACTATTGACTAAATCAATTTTTATCCTTTAACACTCTTTGTCATTAATTATTCTTTTGAACGTTTGATATTGACCCTTGCATCTCTAAGATATATTTTAGGACTTTGTTGATCTTGTTCCTCACATCTCTGAGATATATTTTAGGAATTTGTTGATCTTACTCAGCCTGGTCTTGATGATGAACCTAAATTAGGGTTTAAAACACGTCAACCAATAATCCTTCATGTAATTTCCAGAAGGCTTAACAATATAATTTTATTTTTAAATATTAGTAACTTTAAACCTATTAAATTAATAATAATAAAAAATGATATATAGATATATCATATATTATTTTTCAAAAATTACACTAAAACATTTCATAACAAAATTCCATCCTAGAAAATTCGACAAAACAAAGTGCCAACAACATAATACAGTGGAAGGATTCTTAGCAAAGTAAAAAATAAGAATAAAATAACTCTACATCCATTAACAATATGATGTAAAACATATCAAGAAAGCAAGAGATGAGTAGCGTTTTAACCGAACAAAACTCAGAGATATCCAGATAAAAATCACATTACGAAAAGTTATATATATTTCGATGCTGGTTCATGTTTATTTAGAAGAATTGGAACTTCTAGGATTTTACGACGTTCATTTTTTATTTATGAAAAGAATAGAAATCGAAAACTTCAAAGAAAATGACAATCAAATATATCCACGTGATGAATTTAAAAAGCTAACGACAAATAGGAACATACTAACGACCGTTGAAATTGAAATTTGCCAAAAAAAAATCACAAAAATAAGTTTAGCTTTACAGGTCACCTGTTAAAAACAGCCAGATGCACACAATCACAGAAATTTAATTATAAATTATGCATAAATGGTGTATGTGCAAAACACACCCACACACAGATTACATTGGGATCACTCTATTAAATAGAGTTTTTGAGATCCAACTTATTCCTGATTTAGATAGAGTGGTTGAGAGAATTTCTCAACCATCACAAACCAATCTCTTAAATATGGAATGTAAGCATTAATTCCAACATCCCCCCTTAATGATTACATTACATTAAAATAACAAAATAACAAAATAATCAAGCTTGTCAGTAGTTGCTCTATCAAGTTGCCTCGTAACCCTCGGAAAGGTGTAGTTGGCAAGTTGGATTCCCGAGTTCCTTTCTCTAACTCCTGAATCAAGGATCTCTCGAAGTCAATTACTGGACAGCATCCCAATCTGTCGCATAACCTCATTAGGAAACCTCTTCCACGTCTACCACTAATGAGGGATCCTTCCCTAGATCCGCAACTGCCATACTATCTGGACAACCATCCATATTGAGCCATACTGCTACTTGATCTCTAAGTACTGGCATCAGACACATAATTGACTGCTAGTTATTTCAAAGGGTAAACATTGTAGTATATATTTACGGTCGTCTCCGAGAGTAACAAGTGACGGGAAGTCTCTATCAATGGTGCTTGCTGCAACAGTTATGATCCATGGTGCAATATTTTGAACTGTCCCTTTATCTGGACCAGAATTTCCAGCTGAACAGACAACTACCCTTCCACTCTGGACAGCATGGAACAATCCAATGGAAATTGCGTCTCGAGAATAACCGTTAGGAATGTAACCTTCCGCATCTCCAAGGGAAACAGAGAACACATCAACTCCATCACTTATCCCTGCATTGAATCCTGCAAGCATATCTGTCTCTTCACAACTCAAACTCCCACAACTTTTGCAAATCCTCAACAGGATGTCCGCAACTTCTATAACCCTCGCCAAGATGTCGCAGGGTTGGTGATTCAATGTTCTGTCGCTATAAATAGATCCAGTCCGCTGTTCTCTACGATGATTCCATAGCGATTTAATAAATATAATGCCACTCAGTTTAACAGATCAGATCCACATCCATGAAATCGGGCTCAGTGTGAATGCTCGTCCATTCAATGGATCAAAACCTAATTTAAATCAGATCACATACCAGCGCAGCTCAGAAGATTGCTGCTGATGGTTGATGAGATCGTTGAAGAGATCGGATTAATGTAAATGCTGCTGAGATTCGAACCTCTTTCGATCGAAGGCACTGAACCCTTTACCATTCAAGCAAACACTGTCATAAAACTAGTAATGCCGTGATGACGTGGGAATTGTCCCATTCCATTTCTTGAAGCGGATTAGATCAAAAATTGATACCTATGCCGTGAAGGCAAACCTTTCAGCGATAATTAAAGCGGAAAGGGATGGCTCATCTCTACCGGCTGTGATCTTCAACACTATCATTCAAATCCTCTTTCCAGGCCAGACTGTTCCTTCTGCCTCCAAAAGGTTTCCGATGCCTTGCCTTAGCTATATGTGGCCAGTATTTCAACAGTAACAGAAGGAAGACCAGCTCTTCATTGTAGCTGAACTATCATCCTCTTCCAGTCTCTTTCGCCACTGCTGTATTTTGTGCTGGACGCTAAATCATGTGTGAAACGCTCAGAAAATGCGGTCGTGATGCGGACGCTTTGCTGGACGCCGGGGATCACAACACAGATTCAGATCCTCTACCCTCTGCAATATCAGTTCAGATACACAGTCTCTCAAATGTACTCACAATACACAGGCCTCTGATCCTGTGCTCTGATACCATGTTAAAAACAGCCAGATGCACACAATCATAGAAATTTAATTATAAATTATGCACAAATGGTGTATGTGCAAAACACACCCACACACAGAGTACATTGGGATCACTCTATTAAATAGAGTTTTTGAGATCCAACTTATTCCTGATTTAGATAGAGTGGTTGAGAGAATTTCTCAACCATCACAAACCAATCTCTCAAATATGAAATGTAAGCATTAATTCCAACATCACCAGCCTCGAACCTAGCCTTGGTTTACAAACAAAGATAGTGAACGTGCTGGAATATGAACCCATTGTCTAAATCATAACGGCGCCGCGTTTTTATCCATGAGTGGTGTCGCACAGTCATCTTTTATTAAAAAAACGAAAATTAAAAAAAGCACGTGTCAGCGTCATGTGGCAAAGTTTCTGTTTGACCCGCCCTTCAACATTAAGAATTCAAACAACACCGACGCCCATTTAGTTTGCGAAGGGAGGGAGGCAGGCAGGAAGCAGACAACTAACTTTGCTAGTTTTATGTGTGACAGTTTGAAGCTTCCCATATTTTCAGACTGTTATTTGATTGTTTATTAGATAGCAAAAGTTTGCTTTTTCAATGTTGGCCATTCTTATCCAGATTATCAATGTGAGGAATATTTGGAATTTAGAATATTTCAAAATCAAAGGGGAGTGAGTCAAAAAAATTCACCTATCCTAACAGTCCCATTCTAGAATATTCTCAAAATGGACGAAATATCCAGGTTGTCGTCCTGCATATTCTACAAATTTCTGTTTGACCCGCTATCTAGCATTAAAAGGCAAATAATACCTGCAGTCTTAGTATATATTTATATCCTGGTAATGCTGATCTCAATGCATTCAGTCTGCAAAGGCAGGCAGGCAGCAGAAAACTATCTATGCTAATTTCATGTAAGAGAGTTTCAGGCTCCCTATATTTCCACATCGTTAATAATTTGAGCGAAGCAGCGAACGTTTTCTATCTCCATGTCGTCTCCACGTTCCTCCTCTTCTTGGACATGGGAAATTGCAGTCTCTGGATCACCTCGGGAAGAAACAATATTAGATAATGTAAAAGAGAAACGCAATATAGAGGGAGCGGCCGAAGAATTTATTCGAACATTCCGTAACGATTTGAAGATGCAGAGACTCAAATCTCTCGCTGAAGCCTCTGCCGCTGCCGCCGCCGCCGACCAATTCAAGCAGAAGAACAGTAGCTCCGAGATCAGAAGTAATCGTGAGAATAATCTGTCTAGCATTCAAAAATTTGAAAAAACAGTGGATGTTGATAAATCGGCTGCTGATTTCATCACTAAATTTCGTGAAAAGTTAGCTATTGAGAGACGGAATTCGCTTGATCGCTATAAACAGATGCTTGACAGAGGTGTTTGAAGACTCCCAATTTCTCAGTAAATTTCATGTATATATGAAATATCATTATTTTCTGTGCCTTCGATTGATTCTTGTTTTACAATAGAGATGTATCCACACAGAAGAAGTTAGCACAACAAGAAGATTTTTGTCGAATTTGTATGAAGGTGGGGCATGCGTTGATCTTTGGCCTCCGAGATTTGTATGGCCCTAAATTCATGTCTACTTTGCTCAACTTGATTAATGGTAATGGTTATGATTGATGTGGAGTTCCATAATCAAAGTTGATGGGTTCAGGTAAGAACACCACTGTGAGAGATCAGCTGTTCCTGTTAATCCCTAGGTGAATCTAGCGCTTTCGTTCGAAGAAAAATGGAAGCTCATCTCTGTTCAAAAGTGGAAGCTAAAGCCTGGTCAAGATGCACAGTAGAAGATACAAGATGCTCAAAGAAAAGAAGATTTAGGCGCTATGTTTGGAACTATACATACTTTTCTTTGCTGGCTACCTGTTTGTCTATATTTGGGTGCGATAGGTTGCTTGGTAGGGTGAACTTGATTAAAATATTTTATTCATTTATTTAATGGAGATTTAAAATAAACATATTTTAACTTGAATGATTGGAGAGTTTTATAGTTTTTTTATATGGTTAGAGATTTCTAAAGTAGTATTGTGTCATTATAATTTTTTTTTTTTATATTATTTGAGATTTTTCCAAATAATAATATATAATATATATCTGAATTTTCTCATATCTTTTTCACCTGCTGTACTAGTGAATTTGTTCTGGTATGGTATCTGGTCATATAATTCCTCTCAGATTTTGTAAAAACTCAAACGAAACACACATGATGTGAAAAAGTTGAAAACAATATGTTGACTTGGATAGGTGTACTTATTTTTCTGTATAGGTTTCTAATTATTAATTTAATTATTATAATATTTAATATTAGAGAAATGGTAAATTAAGAAAATTAAAAAATATAATTTTAATTATTTTAATGATATAATTAAATAAAATTATAAAAATAAATCTGGAAATTGGAAAAATGCAGTAAGGATATGTTTATGTTCATAACTCTGAACTAGAGAGCACAATTTTAGCAGTTCACCATTTTGGTATAATCAAAACATTATAAAAAGCCAATAATTTGAAGAATTGTGTGGAAAGTTGAGTTAAGAAAATAATATTTAAGGATCGACCCAAGACTTATACTACTAATGCTGGGCATTTTGTTAGTAAAAATATTTGCCTTATTGTAGAACTTTTTTTTATTATATTTTCATTAGAAAAGAAGTAGATACATTTTCTTGAATTCATATCTCATGTCCTTGCATCTCTGTGTCACATATAAAGTCTCAAAAATGACTTAGAAATTAATTATTTTTTTTTACATCTAATACTCTATGTTTCTACAATTTGTTCAACACACAGATTACTTTGCTCCAGAGCCTATTCTTTATAACATATATTCTAGACTATTCTAAACATTCTTATTCAAGATAGGAATATGCATGACATATGTAAACAATACACAAACATAGCCAGTTTATCGCGAACTGCCCCTTTTAAAAATTGATACTCCTTGAGCTATAGAGAGTACCATTATTGAGGACTTAGTAGATGATCTTTCCTCAGAGGAAATTGCATCCCATCTTTGATAATGTATTTGCCTCTTGATTTTGTTCTCTCTAGAGATGATTGATAGACGCTCTTTGAGAGGACCTCATCAAAATTTTGATGCGCTTCATCTATAATGTGAGGGAAAGTGGCCCAAATGAAGACCTTTACTGCACCCAATCTAGAATAACCTTTGAGTCACCAAAAATGGCTAAGTCCTCTATTGATAGCCAATTAGCACATAAAAGAGGCCCCCAAAGAGCTATAAGATCAACTCTATTTTTAGATCTAGAGCCATTATTCCACCAAAAATTAAAATAGCTGCATGTATTTAGAACTGAAAAGGCCCCACTGCCACATGCCCTATTAGTAAATGCCTCATCAAAAAAGACAACTTGATGATGTGTCCATACCTCCTTATGTTGTAAGTGTCTAGATGAATCCTTCTTTGACATGGGCCCAAAATTTTTTTACATCTAATACTCTATGTTTGTACAAATAGTTTTAAAATACTATCTCAGCTTATGGATTACTTTCCTCTAGAGTCTATTCTTCACAACAAATATTCTACATTGTTCTGAACATACTCCTTCAAGATAGGAATATACATGACAAGTATAGAAAATACAAAAACATAGCCAGTTCCGAGGGAACTATCCGAGACAATCCTTCAAAAATTGATACTCCCTGAGTTGTAGAGAGTACCATTATCAAGGGCTTGGTAGATGATATTTCCCAGAAAGAAGTTGCATCCCATCTTTGATAATGTATCTACTTGTTGATTATGTTCTCTATAGACATGATTGATAAACACTCTCTGAAAGGACCTCATCAAAGTTCTGATGTGCTTCATCCATAATATGAGGGAAGGTGGTCCAAATGAAGACCTTTGTTGCACCTAATCTAGAATCACCTTTAAGTCATTGAAACAACTAAGTTGTCTATTATTATCCAATTAGCACATAGAACACCCCCCAAAGAATTATAAGCTCAACTCTATTGTTAGACCCAAAGCCGTTATTACATCAGTAATTAAAAGAGTTTCTTGTCTTCAGAACTAAAAAAGCCCCATTAGCACAAGTCCTATTAGTATATGCCCCATAAAAAAAAATAACTTGATAATGTGTCCATATCTCCTTATGTTGTAAGTGTCTTGATGGAGTATTCTCTGACATGGGTCCAATCTAAAAAAAGAAAGAAAAAATCTTAAGACAAGTACTTCTAATATATGGGATAATCTAGTAAAAAATCTTCTCATTCTTGCTTCTCCATATGCCCCACAGAACGTAGAAAGGAAAAGATCAATATGTCATGTACTCCTCAAATCATAGAGGTAAACACCTTTCTATGGAGTTTGATTTTCAATATACAAGGATATTGATAGATTACATGACCCCACTCCATTTCAAAACTACATATGGACATGGAAAACAAAGATGTTCCACGTCTTCTGCATTCTCAAAGCATAAAGAACATCTACTATGTCCTTGAAAACCTCTTTTGAGGATATTATCCTATGTTAAAATCTCGTTACGGATAAATAACCACATAAAACATTTTAATTTCAAAGGTATGTTCCACTTCCATGTTTTATGAAACCATGTGGTTCTATTTGCTTGTCCTCATCCCAGGGATATGCATTTATAAATATCCTTGACCAATAATTGCTCTTTGTTCACAATTCCATCCCATGTCAATTTGCCTTCTTCGTAATAAAATACTATACTAGTGTAGCATAAATGATTTGTATACATGTTTGATTCTACCGATAGTACCTTTGGAAAGCTAAGATCATATGTGTTAAGCCATAAACCTAAAACAATAGAAGAGCCTAGATCAACATATATTTGGTTCATAAAATATAACCCGTTTGTCATGTAAAAATTCTACGAGAGAAACAAAAGGTATATGAACTCCCTCCTCTCCTTTTATGGCATCGAGATCAATTTCAATTGTATTCCCCCTACCGATCTCCCATCTCAGGTTTCCAAGAAGCCAATTTTTGTTCCTCATCATTTTTCTCGATATATATGATGCCACCTGCTTCTCTGGAGCCTAGTCTTTTATCTATACCTCAACCTGTTTGTTTTTTAGATAGTTTTCCTTAATGATCTGCTATAATATACCTTTGCCCTTTAGAGTTCTCCATAAATTCTTGACTAATAATTCCTTATCGAAGCTTTTTGTGTCCTTTATGCCCCTTCCTACATCCTTTGCATGTCGGGATATTGTACTTAAACACACTAAATGGAACTTTTTAAGGAGACTAGGACGACCCAATGGAACCTTGCAATTATGGTGTCAATTCTATTTAAAATGTCTTTTGGAAAACAATATAGATGTGTCGAGTATAAATAAATGTTTTGCAGGACCGATTTGATCATAATCAATCTCCTTCCTAATGAGAGCCACTTATACAACCATAGAGACAACTTGCACACAAATTTTCTAATCAACCACTCCTAATCACTATTTTCGTATTTGTTTGGTTTCAGATAGAAACCCAAATATTTGAAGCCTCCCTCCATAGATATCGATGAAACATCATATATATGAGCTATTTCCTTTATAAAAACCTCCTCATTAGATGCCGAAATGAGCATAGATTTTCCTTCATTCATATATAGCCCTCATGCTTCTCTGAAAATAATGATAATTTGGTGAAGGGATTTCCATTCCGTAATAAAAATCTACCCAATGAAAAGCACATCATCCACGAAAATCATATGTGAAATATGAATATTCTTGGTGATCCTACATCCAATAATGTTACCCTTTGATTTGGTTTTTTTATACCTCTGCTTAAACCGTCGATGGCCAAGAGAAACAACAATGGAGATAGAGAACATCCCTGCCTAACACCTCTTGAAGCCCTGAAGAAGGTTGTAAGAATCCCATTAATGATGGATATTACTAGTCCCTAATATGAAAAAATATAAAATGTTTGGTGATATGTTTATAAAAATAATCAAAGTTCTAATAATTTCGTATAATCTCTATACAACTTTGGTGATTCTTAAGGTAAAATAATTTTATACTATAAAATTTGGGCAAATTAATTTTAGAAAAAAATGGAAATTCGCGAACCATTTTTTTTGGAAAAAGTGTGGAAAATTAGCCCCTAAAATTTTCCCTGCCTCACAGTGACATTCCTCCTAGATTTGGGACTTACAAAAACCTTGTCCTCCTCGAAGAATTATTTTTTATTGGTCAGTCTCTCAAGGTTGACAGATTCATTAGTAGAAAACAAACCCATTTCTGCGTCCACTGTGACTAGAGAGGAGGGAAAACCCCTAAAAGATCCAAATAATATGGGAGGGGAGATAGGATTATTGTGTAATAGAGGATTCCCATAAATAATTTTTGTGTCTAGGATATATGGAGGAGACTCAAGCTTCACTGTGGCCAAAACTGGTAGGACTACATTTTGATTAAGGGTGACAAGAATGGCAGAGGAAGCCCCCTTATTGTGAGGGGAAATTAATGGATTAATCAATTTCATAGAAATGAAACTATCATGAATTAACAATTCATCATATTCATTCAATAACATGTCATCATACACACAGTCTATCGAATGCAGAACAAAGATATCATCAAGAATAGGTTGTTTTTGAAACAATAAAGTACCTAGATCCTTAGAGATGCTTAGAACCTGCATGGAGGAACACCTTCATGCATTTGGCCTTTGGAAGCTTTCCATTTAGCATCAAAACATCCCCCTAGATGATTTTTGTGCCATAAATTTCCTTGGGCATGCTATGATCAAATGGCTTGTATTGTGGCAACCTAAGCATCTAAAGGGGACGCTCCAGAAGACTATGAATTTTCTAAAGTGATATTGCCCCCAAAATAAGTCAATTAATGCCAACAATCCTCCATTATAATCTACTTCTAACAAAGCCCGTGCAACCCTTTTGTCGAGGTTCCCAAAGCTCCCCTCCTCCACGAAAAATAACTTCCCAACCTTGTTGGCTATCACGATAAATGTCGCTTTCAACCATATTCAAGAGGAAGATCGGGGAGTTTCATCTAAAGGATTTTCCTGTGTGGGACTTTCTTTAGGGAGCTAAAACCCACATTCCATCTCTATAGTGACAAGAAAACTCTACCCTTAACCCATGGCATAGAAATAATTTTCTCTATGTCCTTTGTACTGAGAAAATGAAAACAAAACCTTTTGTTAAGCAGAACACTAAACTTTGGTTGGTATTTGAGAATGGGGGTTCAGGATCGATTAAATCATCCTATCAATGAATTCTTAGTCATTTTAGAAAACTCATATTTATCGAAGAGAGCCCTTAGCTTTAGGATTTCCACCCTATACTAGAACATGTCCATTGCCAAAAATAGACTATGGAGTTGTTCTGCTACCTTTATTACTTTATGTTTGTGAGAAATTTTCTTCGAAAAAGTAGAAGAAACAATTGTTGAATCATATTTACCCCCTGTAGGAGCATGCTCGATGATTACACATACTTCCTTTCCTCAGTCAGGCAACAAAAACACTGAACTAATTCTCGATAGCCTACGAGCTGTGTTTTCAACTTCTACCGTAACCTCCACAAGCTTGTTCGAACCTGGTGAAATCACGCAGGTGTTGATGGTGCTAGATGTCACCAATAGTAGGGAGTCTCCCTGGTATGAAGTCCCAACTAGACCTCACACTGTTTGGAGTAGGTGCCACATCCAGATAATGGGCTCGACCGCCATAACTTAAAGGTTTTCCTTGGTTGCAATAAACAACATAAGGGAGTATGCACATAACCTTTGAAAAATAAAGCTGACACTATGAAGCATACAATTGTAATGTATATAAGGTAATTTCATGGAAGAGACGAGAGAAAGTTAGCCTTTAGAAGAAAAATAATAGTACTATCCTAATAAATACACATAGGAGCATAGAAAGGAATATTAATTATCCTGCAAAATAGTTCATAAGGTAACAACAATCATAAGAGCAAGTAATAATGCACATTCAAAAAGATATATACCAAAGAAAACAAAATAGTTCATTTTCTTTAGTACGTATGAACACAAACATATATCACAAACATTAAAATAATAGCCTTACAACATCCACGATACACGCATAAAAGTGCATCGAATTTGAGAGCTTCAAATATTAAGTGAAAGTTCCAAGATACATGATTACAATGATGCAACACTAGCCCCAATAGTGGAACATTAAGTCACTACCTTCTCCTCCAAAGAATGGTATTCTCTCCTATGCCAAGTTAGAGAATCCAAGGTGAAAAGTCCATTGCTTGAGCTATGAAGGTTTATTTATAATAAATGAGGTGACTATTCACCTCCCATGTGACTCTTGACCTCCCTCTTGACTCTTGAGCTTCTATGTGACCTTTGAGCTCCTACATGACTCTAGGACTTCCTAGTGACTTCCCACATTCAATGTGTGACCTTTGGGATTCCACACATTTTACATTTTCTCATTTTTTGGAAATACAACATTACATTCCACAAATTGTGGAAAAATACATGGACACCATAAGAATTTTGGTGGAACTATAAGAAGCCATAATTTGGCTACTATGACATAAGACTTCATTGTAATGTAACAATGCCAAGTTCCTATATTTGCTGCTATGTCTTCGTTTATTCATGATAAGTTTGATTTGTAATTCATCTTCACCCTCCAAAGGGTCTGGATACGTATGGAACATTCTGAGTCAACAGGCGTTTCCATCTCTCTGTCATGGCCAATATTCCTCTACTCCTACATGATAGCACCTTTGTGTCTCATCTCCATAAGTTTCCTTCATGTAACCTCTTCTTGTTGACCTTCTTAATCATCATATTTCCATGATATGATAATAACATCTGAAAATGAAGTTCACTCATGACAAGACAACATCAGTCGCAAAATCACCTTGTCTCCTTGTTTTCTCATGCAAGATGTCGGTTTTGATGGGACAGTGCCCAAGGTTTGAGGGATAATATTTTTTAGCATAGTGTGCAGAGTAAAGAGGCAATGAGTAAGGGCTTGGACACTATGATTGTGCAATGTGAAATAAAAAGGAAGAGGAAAGTTATGAATTTCACTTTTGGAAAGTCCAGAAGGTAGAGATGAAGGCTCTCTTAATGTGAATGCAAAATGTGTAGTTATTAAGAAGGAGGATTTAGGTATTGCATAGTTAAGCACTGCAAGGGCTAAAGGATTTCCCTATTACTAATTTAAAGTGTGTAGTGCATAGTGAAGGCAAGGCTAGTCAAGTAATTGCATAGAAGGAAAGTTCAAGAGACAAGGGTGGGAAGCTTGGGAATTGTAACTCCATAGGGGCAGAGGAGGAAGCTATATGTATTGTGTAGTTGGATTCTACAAGGGTCTAGAGATGATCTCACTTTCCACTAAAAGTGTGCAGTGTGGAATGCTAGGTAGGGATGGTTAAAAATTGTGCATTGGGTAAAGTAACTAGAAATATATAGTGATTGGGATTTAAGGTTGCTTAATGCATAGTTGAAGGAGGCTATCCTTTAGGAATGTAAAATGAAAAGTTCCAGGAAGTGAGCTCCTCATCACTATGTCTTAGGAGTTCTCAATGTGTAGTGACTTGGGGTTAAGGATTGGTCATTGATTGCACAAGTTGTGAGGACCAAGAGAACTACACGATTTACTAAGTGTGGGATCAATGAAAAAAGAGAGTGAGAGTAAGAGATAGAACAAGTTATAAACATGATCACACACTCATATACAATAAAAAAAATGACTGATGGATGAACAATACCAAGAACCAACATGCATACAACAAAATGAGAGTAAAGTGACACTTATATCCAAGTGTGACACTTAAGATGTACCTTTATGACACAAGTGTCGACTGCAACCAAAAGGTGCGCCATGACATGAGAATCTATCCAACACATGTTCTTATGATGGATAATATTAACTAGTGTAAGAGAGTGTGCTGGAGATGCCTCTAGAAGGAGTGCCACGGTTCTCTTAGGATATGTGAAAACAAGTGAAAGCGACACATGCAAGTGTGAAAGAAACACATGTGAAAATAAAAGAAAACACAAGCGACGCATGCAAGAATGAAATCAAGAAAAAGTGACACTTTCAAAATATAGAGTAAGAAAAAAAACACATGTAAGAGCAAGAGAAATAAAAATAAACACTTGCAAATGAAAAATCAACAGTTGAGAAACTCACTTGGAAGATGGTGCATTTGCAACCATGAGTGAGAGGATGCTCCTTGTACTCCAAAAGTGCACAGAGATCAAAAGTGAAATATGAATGTGAAAATGAGCTCTAGATAAGACTCTTTACATAGAGAGAGTAGGCATGCAATTAGAGCTAGAGTTTGTGAGTGTGCTTTGTGCATGTCGGGAAACTAGGAGCCAAGATTGGATTGACTACCACTAAGAGGTGTGACAATACTGACTTGAAGAAGAACACTCTTACTGTCAACAAATAGTGTGCTATAGAGGATACCCTTACATTGTCACTGAAAATTGTGTAGTCACTGTGAGCAAGGATTGCATAGTGAATTTGAACAAGGGTTGTGCAGTGACTACCACTGACAACTGTGAAATCATTGTTGGGAAGGATTGTACAGTCATTGTCTGTAGGGATTGTGCAATCAATTTTACTAAAGACTGTGCAATCACTAATGCATGTGTTATCTTATGAAGACATCAAGAGTTGGGCATGTGTAAGCAAATAGATCATGACTTAGAATCCCTAAAGAAATACTTGAACACTTAGACCACTTGACCAGGCATGACATGAATGGCTTGATGTCATGATCATATTAAGGAGGCTCTAAAATTTGAATTTAGGAAAAATTGGGAGGGTGTTGTAGTAGTGACAACACTTGGCGACACACTGGAAGAACCCTAATGTATTTATTTAGGTCTAACATTAAGCAAGATGTCTAGCCTTATTAAAGTATTGTATCAACTTATTAATCAACCTAGCTTCCTTACTTAGCCTGGAGTATATTCTATTCCTATTTTCGGCTTTACACACTTCATAAGATTAGTGAAACTTTAGTTTTTTCAATTAGGGAGTAGGAGCATGAAATTCCAGGAGCTTAAGATGTTTAAAGTTTAATGTTGTCTCTGGTGTTGCTCCAGCTGCCAACAAGCCTGCTCAGTACCCTAGCATAATCACTTCAAGTACTCACAAGCATTGATTTGTGGTCAACGATCTTGTTCAGTACCTCGATGAATTTTCTTGCTCCACCTATTTGCGTAGGAAGTCTTTCTCTTCTTTCACCCTTTATTTATTTTATAGCTTCATGCTCATTGGAATTTATTTTTCCAAGGGTGGAAGAGGTATCCCTACTTATTTAATGAGCAATAGAGGTTGTTCCTTGTTTTGCAAAGACTCTTATATATACACCTCTAAAATTAGTATTCTCACTTGAGTTTTTCTTCCTTTCCCTTCTCTACTCGACTAAGATAACACGTTACAACTGATCAATACAAAGGGTGATTCAAGGAATGAAGATCCTATAATAGATATGGGCATGATAGATTTGCTTGAGATTTCATTTAGGATGAAGCATATTTTCTGTACATGCATCATTAACCTTAAAAGGTTTTTACGCCCAAACAAGGAAGAGAACTGAAGGTTAACCAATCAATATTAGATGTCACAATCTCCTTTTAGCCTTTTTCCATATTACCATAGAGCCAAACAAACCAAATTTCATACACAATCTTATTAAAATAGAACATGTACAAAGAGACAAAAGAAAAGTAACATGACATAAAATGAAAGAGAACATGAGAGCAAAGTCAAATGTAAAGACTTGTAAAGGGCATGCAGGGAACAAAACCAAATGCAAAAATAACTAGAATGCAAATAAGTAGGGGAATAAAACTAAACATAAATCCTAATATTTCTAACTAGAAGGTCGAAATTATGTGAAATCAAATTTTTAATGCAGCCACAAAAGTTGCTCTCAACATGCAAAGAGAATGATATAAGGAATAAATAGCAAAATAAAATAATGTGCAACAATAAAATTACTTGCCTAAATCACTTGCACATAATGATTAAGGCCACTTCTGTTGTGCCATACATGCTTGCCTTAACCAATATGTAATTGTACATTCATTAGTGTTTTCATTCTTAGCAAACATTAGGTAAGATCAAAACTTATTATTAATAACAAAGATTGCTAAGTAAGATTTTTTTAGCCAATCTATGATTCGATCATGGAATTTGAAAAAAACCATCTAAGAACCTTTAAACCCTTGGGAAAATGAAATTTCAATCAAATCAATAAAATTATAAAGAGGATATTGTGAGGGAAATTTGATCTGATTATATTCCAAAACTTTGTCAAAATTGTGAGAACATAACATAACCATCAGTGAAAGATGAAGTGCCTCAACTTCTTGAAAAGAATATCAGCAGTGAAATGATGCATCATAAGAATTTATCACCTTGATGAGATAAAAAAATTTAAAACAAATATCATCATATATAGTAGTGGGAAAATGTTACAGCCCCACGTTAAAAGTTAATGTAATAAAGGTTAATAAAGGTAAAATAAGACCAAGGTCATGGGACACATATTCCAAATTGAATGTTGGGAAAAACATCCTAGTGGGTGTTCATTTCGATTTATTATGGCTAATGGAAATTGGAAAATGAAAACACAAAGGAATTGAAAAGGAAAAGAGGCATTAATTGGCATATCTTTTTATGAAAATAAAGGAAATTAGGAGAAAAGGGAGGTGAAGGGTCACAAATTTTCATGAGAAGGAAATTGAAGAAAATAGAGTCCTAAATAATAAAAAGGATTATGAGGATCAGTTTGTAGCCTTTTGTCAATTCAATTTTGGATTTAGTTTTAGAGAGTGTTATCACTCTGATAATTCCTTTGAAGTAAAAAGAAGGAAAAACCAAAGGTAACCACTATCCACTTTTCGAGATCAGAACCTAGCCTTCCTGATGCTTAGAGAGGACTCTCTCTTTAAGTTTTTACTTTGCTTTAGTTAAGATGTTTTAGGCTAGCTATGATTGTTCAAGGGGTTTTGATTTTGTTTGAAATTGGGTGGTGGGATCTCTTAAACAGATGGATAAATTGATGTCGTTCAGACCATTGGGCTATGGAGTCAAATGATAAGGAAGCAAGGCTGGATAAACTCTTTAAAGGGGATGTTCCAAGGGTAAGATAGTAGAGTGTATTTCAAATGTTGAGACAGAGGGGTGAAAGGGTTTCACTTGGGGTTAGAGAGCAGTTAAGGATTCTCAGACCCAGATAATGAATGAGGAAGGCAGGGGTAATCAAAATCAAAGGGCAGTTAAGAATCCTTTAATATGGATTATTTATGAAATCAATTTAAACTTAAGAGTAATTAAGAATTCTTTAATTTAAATTTCAGAAGAAAACATTAATGCTTAACTATTAAAATAGAGTGTAATTTAAACAAGTTCTGAAATATATTTCCAGTTATAGCATTTATATTGAAACACATATAAGATTATGAATAACTTTGAGAAATTGACAAAGACACATGAAAATACTTGTCTGATATTCGCTCAACACATGAATCCTTGGAATAGTTTGATTTTTATTAATCAATCCAGCTTGATGGCTCATCAACTGATACAATAACCTTCTGGTTCTTCTTGATCAAAAAGTCGCTAGAAATGTCTAATAGAATCCACACTACATACTTCGAATTGTGAAGTATTTATACAAAGAATTATTTCAAAATATCTCAAAATAGTTTGAGATTTAATCTAGGAAATAAAAATATCTTCTTGTAAGAAGATAGAGACAACTATTGAACTGCTTCATGCTGTCCCTTTTATTTTGGCACTGCTGGCTTTTATGGTTTGATTTTAGCCCTTTATGCTGCTTTGTTGTTTGATCTTTCACGCTGGAATCTTCATTTACTTTTGGCTTTCATCTGTTACACTTTGACACTGATACACTTTAACTCTGCTAATCCGTCTGTATCTTTTCACCTAGTTGTTTTACTTTTACTGTACACTAACCTTTTTATTGCATATTTCTCATAGTAAATCAGTCAATTTCTCCCATGATTTAGCATCATGTAATTGGTTTTTTATCATCCTCCTATATATTTCATCTGCCTTGGTGTACTTGGAAAAAGTAGTCTTATTGATAAACAAGTGTTTTACCTCATGCTGGAGGAAAAACAGGTTTTTAAATGTCTGATAAAGTACTTTGCCTGTTGGCAATGCCTTGATTGATGATGTAGCAACCTGTTCTTTTGTTAGCTCTCTGATTTTGCTGTTGTAATCTTGTTGTGTCATGAGCTTGTCATTTATTACTAAAGGACTAGGTAACCTTTTTTCTCTCAAAATTTGAAACTTAGCCATAAATTTGATAACAACTACTTGCATATTCTAACATTTGTCCTCCAAGTTTAACATTAAGTTTCTCTTGGAGAGAACCTTTCTCACCTCCAAAATTGTCTCTGTTCTATCCTCTATTTCCAACTCCTGAAGCTTATACTTATTCTTACTGTTAAGGAATTGGATGATTCTGGTGGCATCTTCAGGCATTTCTCCTAATTCTTCTTTTACTCTTTGGATGGCCTCTGTAGCTACCTTTATTAAATCTATCTATTCAAAAATCACCTGAATAGATGGCCAAATATAATTGACAGAGTCAATGATATTGGCCCATAGTAGTTCCTTAGCTTGCCCAAGTGGTTCCTTTAGTGTCAGGTCCTTCTCCATGGCTTTTAATCTCTCACTCATTCTGGCAGATTTTTGCACTTCTTTTTTGTGCATGATTTTGGCAAGCTTGTAATCAGTTTCCAAGCTTGTCACCTTTTCTTTGAGCTTATTCATCTCTGTTGCCTGTATGGACATCTCTTCCATAGATTTAACTAAATTTGCTACTTCTTCACCTGATGTACCTGCTGCTGATGTAGACTCTGTGGAAACTGGTTGTGCTGTTGCCATAGGAGCTGTGGGAGATAATGAGGTTGCCAACGTAGAAGGAACAACCGTTGATACTGTTGGGATGCCATTCACTGATGTAGAGGAAATATCAATTTTCTTTAATTGGATTAGGCTGTCCCATTCCTTCTCTGTCTCCCTCAACTGATCATTTAGTATGAGGACTAAGGCCATCAGCTCTTCATGCCTGGTTTGATTTTCCAATACTTCTTGTGTCTGGAGATGTTGTAGTTGAGGTATCTTCAGTTTATTTTTGAGTGTTGCAATGTTGTCATTCTTTTTCTTGATCAGTTGTTTAGTAGCTTTGATTTCTTTGGAATCATGTCCCAATTCAATCACTAAGTCTTCCAAAGATTTGATTCTGGCGTCTTTTTCCTATGAGGAGGCCTTCTCCAATTGATACTGGGCTGAAATGTTGTGCAATGAATTTTGCAACTGATGGGTAGCTATGGCTTTTCCAGTAAGGGTGGAGTAAATCATTTCTCCAACCTATTTGTGAAATTAAATTTGGTCAATGGGATGAATATCCCTTGCCAATACCTCAGAATCAATATTCTTGAAATCTGCTGATGTCCTTGGTTATTGAAAAATTGGCTTTATGAAGGACATTTGCATTTTTCCTTCCTTGATGTCAAAAGCTGACATCAACCTGGTTTGATTAGTAGGTGTAAGCTTGAGATACTGTGCATAAGACTGTGTCTTCAGTTTCTCATTTCTCATTTTGATTTCTTTAAACCTGTCCTTTATGTCATTATATTTATCAACAACCCTACTAAATGAGGAGACTTCTAAACTGAGTTTCCTTTCTAACATCCGAGTCTGTGATGCAGATGGGTCCTGTGTTTCTCCAGATCGAGTTGTACCCTTACTCATGTCTAACTCAGAATTAGTTACTTTTGCTGAGCCTTCTGTGTCTTCCTATTCTGAAACAGGATCAAGCCTTGGCATTTTTCTCTGGCTGGCTTCATACTGCACATTTGATGTGTCCATGCCTAAATTGGAGGCTCCCTCTCTGTTCCTCTTGGGATTCTTTTCCTCATTCTGAGAAGTCTACAAAACTGTAGGGGTACTCATGGTTGCTTCTTGTTGTGGTACATATAGGAATGAGCTTTCATTAAACTATCTTTCTAAATCACACAAGATATTTTCAACATCTACCTTTGTACTATCCCTGTTTATGACAGTGTTCTCCAATCACTCAAATTGATTGGCATATCTTTCTATTTTTGGTATGGGGTGATGAATGTAAGGTCCCAATTTGACCTTTTGTCTAAGTTTGGTCATAAACCCTTGAGGGTCATATCTCCACATGAAACTGTTTTGGAACTTCATTTGGTGCAGAATCAGATCTGCTTCCTGCCCTGCTTCTCTAGAATTGCAAATGAAAGGGCCTAACTGATTTTTGACTTTGAACTGAGTTCTTTTCTTGGCTGAGACAAAATTGATTTCATTAGAGTTCATTATTTGCCTATAATACTCTAGAGAAGATAACCTCATGGGGAGGTATTTGGGTAGTTTGTATGGGGCTAGCTGGCAACCATAGATTCTTATTTTAGTGTGGTTTTGGAAAAGGTACCAATCTCCTACTTTTATTTTTCTTAGACAATTGGAGGACTCTTTTGATTTCTTGACTTATCCTTGGTGGAGGAATTCCTATATGCATGGTTATGACTGGATGGAAAAAAGAGTCAATGAAGTCTGTATAGGTGTATGGTGATGGATACTTGTGAAAAAGTGGTGTCCAAAATATGACAGACCTAGGCTGGCCTCTAGTATCAAGTTTCTAGAGGGTGAAGGGAAATTTGTCTGACTGATAATACAAAAACATATGGTATAGTATGTATGAGTACTTGAATACTTTTTCATTGTGCATTCTTGTAAATTGTTCATGCATTCTTTTAGCTATGAGTTGAGCATAATTGTACAAAGTAGTAGGAGGCTTTCCTGGGGTGAAAATAGACATGAAGGCTAGAACGAGCTCATCAAAAAATTCATCTATGGTACAACCTAAAATACATGATATCATAGTCACAATATGCTTGCCCCTTTCAGAGAAAATGGCAGAAACATATGGAGGGGCATCTTTAGGAACGTGCTTGCCTTATACAATGAAAGTTTGAAATATTTGGGCTAGTCTATATGGACTCAACTTGGTGTATAGGTCTAACAAATCCCTAATGGAGAGTGGGGTCAGGTTTGGACCTGGTTGGACTTGCAACATCTCATTAATTGATTCAGCTGTAATTTTGAACAAAACCTTTTGGTCAGGGGACATTATAGCTCTCTGGCTGGGAATGTAATAGGCATGGTACATATGGACAATTTCAGGAAAAATATGTGCTTGGGGAAACTGGTATTTGGGAAAATTGGAGTCCGAAAGGCCAATGTCATCAGAATGGTTCACGTATCTGTCTTTACTCAAACAATGAATTTTGAGCAGGACCTCATATGCACTTCTGTCTCTAATTTGAAAATCCCTATCCGCTAGGGGGAGATGGTCTAGGTCCAAATGGGGAATTGTGATAGGTCTGACATTCATGGTGACAGGGGCAACCATAATTCAGTTCTTGTGGATTTGAATTTGACTATATATGTTTATTCAGAGGTTTTGAAGGAAACTGAAATCTTTCAGAAGGGTTTGGGCACAAACTTTTAAATTTAAAGTAATTTCAATAATTTTACTTAATTAAAACACTTTACAGAGTCAACGTTTTCAAATTGAAAGGGTTGTCTGATAGTTTGTCTTCAAATACTTGGAATTGGGTGAATTATCTTCAAATTTGGAGTTCACGGCAACTACAAAAGTTTGAATGGCTCAGGTACAAATTTGATAGCTTGACCGGGGTCTCTACAGCTTCTTCAGGGTTGAAAGTTGAGTTTAATGGGCGAATTCAACGTTTGCAGGTGTCATAATGGTTCGTAGAGGTTTACATAAAAAATGAGCGAAAAAGGTGAAATAGGGCTTTTCGGCCTTTTTATTGAGCAACAGTCACTTTTTGGCAGGTAATTTATGAATGAACAATGGGCGGTTTTTTGGGTTGAGCGGGGAGGTGGTTTCCCAAGCCATCACACTATTTTTGTGGAGGAGGCGGTATTTAGGAGGGGTCACCCGATCTACGCCAGTGCTCGACACGTAGCAGTTGGGGGGTTGGGGAAAACCACCTTATCGGGTGGGTAAAGTTCGTCCATCAGGTGAAGCCGATATGGTTGTGGATCATTGGATGAAGGTGATGATGATCATATGGTAGTCGGGCGAGGGATGTGTGCGGATGACATGAGAATGGGTTTCGAGGGGGCCCAAGATTTTAACCCTTGGCGGTTTGGGATTAATTATAAGTTAATCACGAGTTTAAATGATTGGGGGGGGGGGGGGGATTTAATGATGGGTTATCTTAATTTGACCTAAAATTGGTAAGTTAAGAAGGTTTTGTCAAGGGTAGGGGATAAAAGTATAGTTTATATTAAAACTAAGGGTTCTGATATTTATATAGGGGATTTATTTAATATACGAGAAAAGTTATATCGGGAATTATATAATTAAGTTAAAAATTAATATGAAATGAATGTGTAGAGTGAACATACCACTAAGCATAATGTAATATTGATGCACTTTCTTGACATACACTTATACTTAGGATAAAACACTTTTGTGGGTCTTTTAAATGAAATAGGATTTAACATGGGGTTATTTACTTTTCCTAGGCAAATTGAAGTTTGTCCTTAGGAAAAAGGGTTTTATTAGGGTGATGAAGGGAAATTAATCTTATGAAGGGAATTTTAACACTTGATGTCCACAAGTCGTTAAGCTAAGGGTCTGGTCCTACCAAAAGTCAGAGAAATGCTTTAAGCCATTTTGACTTGAAGGATTTTAAGTACTAGAACTTACTTGTGGATGGGGAAATTAGTAAGTAAAGGGGTGAAAAGAATGAAGGGGAGTTAATTAAATGAACTTGTAAACCATTATTTTTTCCTTATTAATTTCTCATGCACATTGAAACATATAGTCAAGCATGATAAATGTGATTTTATCCAATCAACTTTATACTTCAGCGACCTTTCTTCTACTTACCCATTACTTACCCCACCATTTTTTCTTCATTTTATTTGGATGCATTTAGACTGGAAAACCCTTATCATTCAATTTTTTTTTTAAAGTACACTATTTAATTCTAACCTTATATCATCCAAGGGCTCAGATTAAACTGATAAGCTCCTTTTATTTTCTCTACCTATCTAATGATCTGCCAAGATTAAATTGTTTGGTCAGATTTTATTCTCTAACTATAAACATAAAATTCAAAGCATGAAATAGCCAAGGTTAAGCAATTTGACTACCATGGGTTGTGGCATGTACGACAAGCTACACACAACCATTATTTAAAACAGTAAATTAGTAAAATAGTAGTGGCATTTAGATTTGTACACTTTCATGATCTGTTTTTGTTTTTTGGGGTTCATATAATTTCATTTTTTGATATTTTCTTATTATTTTTGTCCTTTGATGTTTCTTTTAGGACATACTGTCTTTACATATTTTAAATTTTTAATATGGAAAACATTTGTAGAAAGTAAAGGTATGTACAATATTACAAGGCTCAAACTTAGCCAATTCAAAATTATGAATCCTATCACTATAGGACCCTAACAGAGAGGAGAAGAGAACCAAGAGGAGAAGAAAGCAAGCAGGAAAAGGAAGGACATGGAAAGAAAAGGAAGGAGAAGGAAGGCAAAGGAAGCAAGGATAAAGCAAGGAACAATTGGATCATGCATCTTCAATAAGAATACTCGTTGGTAATAGATTGCATGTATGATTTCCTAGATTGTTTTGACATGCATGGAGTATGCATGTGTGTATTTTGGTTTATTTACTATCGGTGGCATGGATTTTGCCAAGATTTGACAGTGGTTTTAGCCTTTCCTAGCTACTTCTTGATAGCCATGGTGTGATGGGATTCTTTCTTGGTTGTGATTTGGATTGCTGGAAGGTTTTGGATCCAAGTTAGGTGGTCTCGAGAAAATCCCAATGGTTGGGGGTGGAGATGGCTTTCTCCTCGAAGCCCTCAATAGGTGGGTGGAGATAGAAAAATTCCTCAAAGGATGGTGAAGAAATTTTGAGGCATCCAAGCTCGGTTTGGTTTTGTGATCTTGAGACAAGTTTAGGTGAGATGACGTTATGGTGAAGGTGGAGGTGGTTTAACCTCTGGATTTCTTTGGTTGTTTATGGATTAGTTTATTCCGTGAGATCCCACATTCATGCTTCGAATATGGCACGAGGGTGATTGGCTAAAAGAAAGATTTGGTTAAGCTCAATATATGGTTGGGTGGTAGTGTAATTCCTTGACTTGGTTGGATTTTACGTATGGTTAATAAGAGCTAAGTTCCTCTTGCTTTGGATGAGTAAATGTACTTATGATTATGTGGCTTTAATGGTTGTTCAATCATTGTTATTTATCTGGTTATAAGCATGGTTAATTGACAGATCTAAGTATGGCTCTTATCACATTTCCATTAATGAATGTTTGGATGACATTATGATGATAGAGCCGCGACGTAGTTAGAAAACGGTGATGGAGTCGCGACATCACATCCTTAGTGGATAGAGGAGGACGAAAATGCAACCCTGCTATTGGCTGGGGTGAAAAATGTTGGCTCACCCCAACCCTGAAATTGTTAATTTTCATTATATTTTTAGATATATAAATAAATATAATGCTAAAAAAATATACATAAAATTATACTACCAAAGTATTACTTTTCATTCTATTTGTTAATATATAAATAAGTTTAATACTGGGCTTGGAGTATGCCCTAATTTTTTTTTGCTTTGTCTAAGAGCTCATTTTCTTGGGACATAAGGTCAATGGCCCAAAACTCAAAGGCATTTGGCAAGAGTGAAAGCCTACCACCCCCTTATAGACCACTAGCGGGGGTATTTGTAGGGGGCATAGTTTTCCTTAAATAACAATAGTGACGTAAGGTCAATGGCCCAAAACTCAAAGGCATTTGGCAAGAGTGAAAACCTACCCCTTATAGACCACTAGCAAGGAGCAACATAGTTTTCCTTAAATAATAGTAATGAGTCAACCTGTATTACTAGATAACATCCAGTAATAAGTGTCTTCACCACTAATTTGACAATTCACAATTGAATTGTAATAAAATTTCTTATTATATACAAAAAACAAATAAATTTTATATATTATATACCATTCCAATGAATTCTTACCAAATAAAAAAAATAAAAAAAATCTACATCCATTAATGTAAAACGTAGATACTTTAAAAAGATCATGTATTAGTCATTTCAAACTTAGTTTATTGGCTTTCCCGGTTATATCATTGTAAATAAAAAAAACCAGAGATGAGTTGCATTTTAACTGAACAAAAGGCAGAGATATCTGGATAAAATCACATTATGAAATTTATATGTAATTCGATACTAGTTCAAATTTATTTCGAAGAATTAGAACTTTTAGGATTTTATTTCTTTATTTTTTATTTATGAAAATAATAGAAATCAAAGGCTTCAAAGAAAATGACAATCAAATATATCACTTATGAAAAAGCTAACAACAAATAGGAACATGCTAACGGCAGTTGAAATTAAAATTCCTGAAAGAAAATCACAAAAGTAAGTTTAGCTTTACAGGTCACCAGCCTCAACCTTAGCCTAGGTCTACACATAAAGCTAGTCAACGTGCTGGAATATGAAACCGTTGTCTGAGTCATAACCTTGCAGTGTTTTTATCCATGAATGGTGTCCTACTGTCATATATTATTAAAAAAAAACGCAATTTAGAATAACCTTTACTGCACCCAATCTAGAATAACCTTTGAGTCACTGAAAATAGCTAATTCCTCTATTGCTAGCCAATTAGTAGATAAAAGAGCCCCCCAAAGAGATATAAGATGAACTCTATTATTAGATCTAGAGCTACTATTCCACCTGAAATTAAAATAGTTGCATGTCTTCAGAACTAAAAAAGCCCCACTGCCACATGCTCCATACCTCCTTATGTTGTCAGTGTCTCGATGGATCCTTCTCTAGCATGGGCCCAATTTTTTTTTACATCTAATACCCCATGTTTGTACAAACGGTTCTAAAACACTATATCATCTTATGGATTACTTTCATCTAGATCATATTCTTCAGAAAAAATATTCTATATTGTTCTAAACATACTCCTTGAAGATAGGAATATAGATGACAAGTACAAAAAATACAAAAACACAGCCAATTCTGGGGGAACTATTCGGGACAATCCTTAAAAAATTGAAACTCCTCAAGTTGTAGAGAGTATCGTTATCGAGGGCTTGGTAGATGATATTTCCTAGCAAGAAGTTCCATCCCATCTTTTATAATATATCTGCCTCTTGATTTTGTTCTCTATAGACATGATTGATAAACACTCTCTGAAAGGACCTCATCAAAGTTTTGATGCACTTCATCCATAATGTGAGGGAAGGTGTCCAAAATGAAGAACTTTGTTACACCTAATCTAGAATCACCTTTTAGTCACCGAAAACAACTAAGTCCTATATTATAATCCAATTAACACATAGAATATCCCCCCCAAAGAATTATAAGCTCAACTCTATTGTTAGACCCAAAGCCACTATTCCATCAATAATTAAAAGAGTTTCCTATCTTCAGAACTAAAAAAGCTCCATTACCAGAAGCCCTATTAGTAGATGCCCCATAAAAAAATAACTTGATAATGTGTCCATACCTCCTTATGTTGTAACTGTCTCAATGGAGTCTTCTCTGACATGGTCCCAATCTCAGAAAACAAAGAAAAGGTCTTAAGACAAGTACTTCTAATATCTAGGATAGTATGGTAAAAATTATTTTTGTTCCTGCTTCTCCATATGCCCCACAGAATGTAGGAAGGAAAATATCAATATGTCATGTACTCCTCAAACCATAGAGGTAAACACCTCTATATGGAGCTCGATTGTAAATATACAAGGATATTGAGAGATTACAGGACCCCACTCCATTTTGAAACTACATATGGACATGGAAAATAAAGATGTTCCACATCTTCTGCATTCTCAAAGCATAAAGAACATTTAGCAGGTCGTTGAAAACCTCTTTTGAGGATATTATCCTCTGTTAAAATCTTGTTATGGATCAATAGCCACATAAAACATTTTATTTCATAGGTATGTTCCAATTCCATGTTTTATGAAACCATGTGGTTTTATTTGCCAGCCCTCATCCCAGGGATATGTCTTTATAAATATCCTTGAGCAATAATTGCTCTTTGTTCATAATGCCATCCCATGTCAATTTGTCTTCTTCCTCATAAAATACTATACCATCTTAACATAAATGAATTTTATACATGTTTGATTCCATCGATAGTACCTTTGGAAAGCTAAGATCATATGTGTTAATCCATAAACCTAAAACATTAGATGAGCCTAGATCAACATGTATTTGGTTCATAAAATATAACCCTTTGTCATGCAAAACTTCTACGAGAGAAATTAAAGGTATATGAACTCCCTCCTCTCCTATTATGGCATCTAGACCAATTTCAATCATATTCCCCAATACTGATCTTCCATCTCAGGTTTCCAAGAAGACAATGTTTGTTCCTCATCATTTTTCTTGATGTATATGATGCCTCCTTCTTCACCGAAATCGAGTCTTTAATCCATACCTCAACCTATTTGTTTTTTAAATAATTTTCCTTAATGACCTACTGTCATATACCTTTTCCCCTTAGAGTTCCCCATAAATACTTAACTAATGATTCCTTATTGAAGCTTTGTGTGTCCTTTATACCCCTTCCTCCATTCTTTACATGTCAGGATATCATACTTAAACACACTAAATTGAAATTTTTAATGAGACTAGGATGACTCAAAGGAATCTTGCAATTATGGTGTCAATTCTATTTAAAATGTCTTTCGAAAATAAAGATGTGTCCATATAAATAAATGTCTTGTAGGATTGATTTGATCATAATTAATCTCCTTCCCAATGAGAGCCACTTATAGAGACAACTTGAACTCAAATTTTCTAATCAACCACTTCCAATCACTTTTTTCGTACTTGTTTGGTTTCAAATAGAAACCAAAATATTTGAAGCCTCCCTCCATAAAGATCGATGACACCTCATAGATATGGGCTATTTCGTTTATGAAAAACTCATCCTTTGATGCCAAAATGAGCAAAGATTTTTCTTCATTCATATATAGCCCTGAGGCTTCTTCGAAAATAGTGGGAATTTGGTGAAAGGATTTCCATTCCATAATAGAAATGTACCCAATGAAAATCACATCATCCACGAAAATCATATGTGAATTATGAATATTATTGTGATCCTACATCCAATAATGTTACCCTTTGATCTGGTTTCTTTTATACCTCTGCATAAACTATCAATGACCAAGAGAAACAAGAGTGGAGACAGAGCACATCCCTATCTAACAGCTCTCGAAGCCTTGAAGAAGACTGTTGGAATCCCATTTATGATGACAACATAATTCACATATGTAATACGTTCCAATATCCAATTGACAACCTTGACACTGAAGCCTATCTTGTGTAGCGTCATCCTTAGAAACTTCCAATCCATGTTGTCATATGCTTTCACCAGATCAATTCTCATAAGACAAACTTTTTGCTTGTGATTTTTGACAGAGTGTAAACACTCTTGAGTTATTGTCACCACATCTTGTATTTTTCAATTTTCCAAGAGAACAAATTGTTCCAGAGTTAGATACTTGGATAATGAATATTTGATCCAGTTGGAAATGATTTTTGAAATCATTTAATACATTGTTTTGCCTAACGATATAGGCCTATATTTGGTGAAATTCGATGGATTAGACACTTTGGGGATGAGATAAATGAGAGTGGAATTGAAAGACCCAGAAATAAAGAAAAGATGTCTCGATTCCTTATCCACCGCTAACAACTCCGTCTCCATGATGTATTGAAAATATAGAAAAAATTCAACAACCCATCTGTCTAGACCATGGATCTTGTACCACAACATGGTCTTTAAAACCCCACTTAGTTCATCAATGATGATGGGCCTACCCATGTGATCTCTTTCATCTGTATTGACCATCCTAAGAAATAATTTAATGAAATGTTTCAGAGAATAAAAATGAGCTCCTTCTTTCTCTCTGAAATAATGACCGAAAAAACTTATTGCCTCCCTTTGAATATCTTTTTGGAAGGTGAAATGATTCCCCTTTTCATCTTTATATACCATATTGAGTTGTATTTTTTTCCTTTTAGAAGCTTGTTTATGGAAAAATAAAATATCTCTGTCTCCAACTAATACCCATATGGCCCAATATTTTAAGCACCATTTCTCCTCTTGGAGCTTTAAAATCTGACCCTTTCTTTCTTCATAACATAAAAGTTTATTTTTTTTTGTTTCCTTTAAGAAGAAACCCAGATACAAAGCTTCATTCAAATATTTTATCATATTATATAAAGAGAATAGTTCCCTGATTAGTTCCTTCATCTTTTTCCTTTCGCATTGCCTACCATGTAGCTTTAATAATTTCAATTTATATCCTGTGACATATATAAGAAAATATTGAAGCTGGTATCGATTTTTCCCAGGAATCCTGAACTAAGGCATCAAATTCCTTATCATTTAACCACAAGTGATCAAACTTAAAGGGATATTGTTTTCTCTTGTTTATCCCATACCATTCAAGGAAAATTGGGTCATCGTTGGAGATAGATGTATTATATATCGAGGAGTGTAATTTATCCAATCTATCAGTCAAATCTTGGTTGACAAAAAATATGTCTAGCCTCTTGGAGATACCCTCCTCCCCCAACCGGCTATTCCACCAATGATTGAGACTGGGATAACATCTTGTAATAGGTTCTAAGTGAAAAGTTCTTTAAAGTATCCAACTAGCTGATGCCATTTTCCTTTGGATACCCATGTGTCCTCTAAACCTAACATGGTCATGTTAAGATCATCGACAAAAATTAAAGAACTTAATTATACCAAAACACAATTATCAATCCAATACCATAAACAATTTCTATACAAATATGGTGCATCTATATTGATGACATGAACGTGGGTATGGGACCCTCTCAAAAATCCAGAAAGAATTATCCCAACAAATGAGTTATATGCTTGAAAATTAAGGAGAATAAGATCCCAAATAACCACCAAACTGCGCAAATGCCCTGTAGCATTGGTGGCATGAGAATTCTAATCAGGGCATATTTTCAACAAATACTCCCATGCCTTCTCTTTACTAACCAATGTCTCCTATAATAAAACTAAATAAGGATTCTTCATATGAATGATGTAATGAAGGAATCTTTTTTTTGGAGTAGAAGCTACCCCTAACATTGAGAGACATAAAGATCATTTTGAAAGAAAATCATTGAGTATATCCCCTCTAATGACCCAATAAGCATCAATATATTGTAAGGATCCATAGTAGAAGAAAGACATGCAGCTTTCAATGGAAGGATAGGAGATATACCCTCATTATCTTGAAAAGAATATTGAAGGACCAAAGGAATTAATGAAATATTAGATACCTTTTGGTATTTTATACCCTTTTTATTCCTCACAGTGAAATTTTTCCTAGATCTGGGACTTACAAAAACCTCATCCTCCTTGAAGAATAATTTTTTAATGGTCAGTTTCTCAAGGTTGATAGATTCATTAGTAGAAAACAAACCCATTTTTGGGTTCGTTGTGATTGGAGAGGAGGGCTTGCCCCTGAAAGATCCAAATATGATGGGAGGGGATATAGGATTATTTCGTAATAGAGGATTCCCATCAAAAATATTGGTGGCTAGGATATATGGAGGAGACTCAAGCTTTACTGAGGCCAAAACTGCCAAGACTACATTTGGATTAAGGGTGAAAAGAATGGCAAAGGAAGCTCCCTTATTGTGAGGGAAAATTAAAGCATTAATCAATTTCATAAAAATGAAATTATCATGAATTACCAATTCATCAGATCCATTGAATAACATGTCATCAGACACATAGTCTATTAAATGCAGAACAAATATATCATCAAGAATAGGTTATTTTTCAAACAATAAAGTACCTAGATCCTTAGAGATTCTTAGAGCCTACATGGAGGAACACCTTCGTGCATTTGGCCTTTGGAAGCTTTCCATTTAGCATCAAAACACCCCCCTAGATGATCGTTGTGCCCCAAATATCCTTGGGCATGCTGTGATCAAATGGCTTGTATCATGGCAACCCAAGCATCTGAAGGGGATGCCTCAGAAGTCTATGAATTTTATAAAGTGATATTTCCCCCAAAATAAGTCAGTTAATGTTAGCAATCCTCCATTATATCTACTTATGACAAAGCTCATGTAACCCTTTTGTTGAGCTTCCCCATGATCCCCTCCTCCATGAAAAATAACTTCCCAACCTTGTTGGCTATTGCCATAATTTTCGCTTTCGACCATAGTTAAAAGGAAGACCGAGGAGTTTCATATAAAGGATTTTCCTGTGTGGGACTTTCTTTAGGGGCTAAAACTCACATTCAATCTCTGTAGTGACAAGAAACCTTGACCTTTAACCATGGCATAGAAACAATTTTCTCTGCATCCTCCATACTGAGAAAATGAAAACAAAACCTTCCATTAAGAAAAATACTAACCTTTGGTTGATATTTGAGAATGGGGCTGCAGGATCGATTTTATCATCCCGTCAATGCATCCATAGTCATTTTAGAAAACTCTTATTTATTGAAGAGAGCCCTTAGCTTCAGGCTTTCCACCCTTTCCCAGAACATGTCCACCCCAAAAAATAGATTGTGGACTTCTGTTGCCTTTATTTCTTTATGTTTGTGAGAAATTTTCTTCGAAAAAGTAGAAGAAACAACTGTTGAATCCTATTTACCCCCTATAGGAGCATGCTTGATGATTGCACATGCTTCCTTTCCTATGTTAGGCACCAAAAACAATGAAATACTTCTCAATAGCCTACGAGCCATGTTTTCAACTTATACCGTAAGCTCCACAAGCTCGTATGAACCTGGTGAAATCACATAGTTGTTGATGGTGCTAGATGGCACCAACAGTAGGGAGTCTCCCTGATATGAAGTCCCAACAAGACCTCACACTGTTTGGAGTAGGTACCACATCCAGATAAGAGGCTTGACCACCATAACTTAAAGTTTTTCCTTGGTCACAATAAACAACATAAGAGAGTACGCACATAACCTTTGAAAAAATCAAGTTGACACTGTGAAGCATACAATTCAATGTACATAAGGTACTTTCATGGACAAGAAGAGAGAAAGTGAGCCTTTAGAACAAAAGTGATAGTACTATCCTAATAAAGACACATAGGAGCATAGAAAGGAACGTTAATTATCCTGCAAAATAGTTCATAAGGTAACAACGATCATAAGAGAAAGTAATAATGCACATTCAACAAGATATATATGAAAGCAAACAAAATAGTTCATTTTATTTAGTATGTATGAACACAAACATATATCACAAACTTTAAAATAATAGTCTTACAATATCCACAATACATGCATAAAAGTGCATCGGCTTTGAGAGCTTTAAATATTAATTGAAAGTTCCAAGATACGTGATTACAATGATGCAACACTAGCTGCAATAGTGGAACATTGGGTCACTACTTTCTCCTCCAAAGAATGATCTTCTCTCCTATGCCAAGCTAGAGAAACCAAGGTGAAAACTCCATTGCTTGAAGTATGAGAGTTTATTTATAATAAATTAGGTGGATATTCACCTCCCATGTGACTCTTGACCTCCTTCATGACTCTTGATCTTCTATGTGACCTTTGAGCTCCTACATGACTCTAGGACTTCCTAGTGACTTCCCATATTCCGTGTGTGACCTTTGGGATTCCACACATTTTACATTTGATCATTTTTTGGAAATACAACATTACATTCCACAAATTGTGGAAAAATACATGGACACCATAAGACTTTTGTGGTGGCACTATAAGAAGCCATAATTTGGCTACCATGACATAAGAATTAATTGTAATGTATCAATGCCAAGTCTTATGTCTTTAGTTCTTCATGATAAGTCTAATTTGTACTTCATCTCCACCCTCCAAAGGGTCTGGATATGTATGGAACCTACTGAGTCAACATCATTTTTCATCTCTTTGTCGTAGCCAAACATTCCTCTACTCCTACATGATATCACCTTTGTGTCTCATCTCCTCAAGTGTCCTTGTTGTAACCTCTTCTTGTTGACCTCCTTAATAATAATCTTTCCATGATAGGATAATAACATCTGAAAATGAAGTTCACTCATGACAAGACAACATCAGTTGTAAAATCACCCAGTCTCCTTGTTTTCTCATGCAAGATGCTAGTTGTGATGGGACAGTGCCCAAGGTTTGATGGATAATACATTTTTAGCATAGTGTGCAGAGTCAAGAGGAAAGGAGTAATGGCTTGGACACTATGATTGTGCAATGTAAAATAGAAAGGGAGAGGAAAGTTATGGATTTCACATTGGGAAAGTCCAGAAGGTAGAGATCAAGGCTTGCTCAATGTGAATGTGTAATGTGCAGTTCTTAAGAAGTAGGATGCAGGTATTGCATAGTTGAGCACTACAAGGGCTGAAGGATGGACTTATTTCTCATTGAAAGTGCACAGTGTATAGTGAAGGCAAGGCTAGTCAAGTAATTGCATAGAAGGCAAGTCCAAGAGACAATGGTGGGAAGCTTGGGAACTGTAACTCCATAGGGGAAGAGGAGGAAGATATAGACATTGTGTAGTTGGATTCTACAAGGGTTTAGAGATGATCTCACTGTCCACTAGAAGTGTGGGGTGTGCAATGGTAAGCAAGGATGGTTAAAATTTTTGCATTGGGTAAAATAACTAGCAATATATAGTTATTTGGATTTAAGGTTACTTAATCCACAGTTCTAGGAGGTTTTCCTCTAGGATTGTGAAATGCAAATTTCCAAGAGGTGAGAACCTCATCACTGTGCCTTAGGAGTACAAAATGTGTAGTGGCTTGTGGTTAAGGATTGGTAATTGATTGCACAAGTTATGAGGACTAAGAGAACTCCATGATTGACTAAGTGTGGATAAATGAAACAAGAGAATGACAGTAAGAGATAGAACAATTTATAAACATGATAGATGAACAATATCCAAAACCAACATGCATACAACAAAATGACAGTAAAGCGAAACTTATATCCAAGTGTGACACTTAAGATGTACCTTTATGACACAAGTGTCGACTGCAACCAAAAGGTGCGCTATGACATGAAAATGTGTCCAACACATTTTCTTATGATGGATAACATTAAATAGTGTAAGAGAGTGTGTTGGAGCTACCTCTAGAAGGTGTGCCATGGTTCTCTTAGGATATATGAAAACAAGTGAAAGCGACACACGTGAAAAGAAGAGAAAACACAAGAGACACATGCAAGAATGAAATCAAGAAAAAGTGACACTTACAAAATATAGAGTAATAAAAACAACACATGTAAGAGAAAGAGAGAAAAATAAACACCTGCAAAAGAAAAATCAATAGTTGAGAAAATCACTTGGAAGATGGTGCATTTGCAACCATGAGTGAGAGGATGCTCCTCGTACTCCAAAAGTGCACAAAGCTCAAAAGAGAAAGATGAATGTGAAAATGAGCTCTAAACGAGACTATTTACATAGGGAGAGTAGGCATGAAATTAGAGTTAGAGTTTGTGAGAGTAATTCGTGCATGTCAGGAAACTAGGAGCTAAGATTGGATTGACTACCACTAAGAGGTGTGACAATACTGACTTGAAGAAGAACACTCTCATTGTCAACAAAGAGCGTGCTATAGAGGACATCCTTACATTTTCATTGAAAAACTATTTAATCACTGTGAGCAAGGATTGCATAATGACTGTGAGCAAAGATTGTGTAGCGAATGTCACTGATAACGGCGAAATCACTATTGGGAAGGATTCTGCAGTCATTGTCTATAGGGACTTTGAAATCACTTTTGGTAAAGACTATGAAATCACCAATGCATGTGTTATCTTGTGAAGACATGAAGAGTTGGGCATGTGTAAGAAAATATATCATGACTTAGAATCAATAAAGGAAGACTTTAACACTTAGACCACATGACCAGGCATGACCTTAATGGTTTGATGTCATGATTATTAAGGAGGCTCTTTGAATGTAGGAAAATTTGGAGGGTGTTGTAGTAGTGACAACACTTGGAGACACACTAGAAGAACCCTAACTTCTTTGTTTAGGTCTAATATTAAGCAAGAGGTCTAGCCTTCTGAAAGTATTGTATCAACTTATTAATCACCCTAGCTTCCTGACTTAGCCCGGTTACATATGTAGCGTTAGGTCCCTATACTACTAGTGTAACCCCTTATTTTTATTAGTACAACCCCCTTATTATATTTTTGTGCACATTTAGTCCCCATATTTTTATTGTTGTGCCACATAGAAGCCCACTATTGTTATTATTGTGCCCTTACATTATTATTGTTATGTTGGCTTTGATTATATTATGATCCCTTAGACTCCTATATATAGAAAGGAGGTCTTGTCATTTGTATCATCCAAGAATTGTTCATTTCTGTAATGTAAAGGAGGTTTCCCCTCGAAGAGGCTAAATTATAAGGCATTGATCTATCTTTTCTATCTTTTCGTGAGTTGGTTTCCTAACATTTGGTATCAGAGCTTTGGATTCTAGGGTTTCGCTGCTCCAAACAGGCCATTGTGGCATTTTCGTTATAACTTTTTTCTGCAACGTTTCAGAAGCTAAAAAAAACCCATTTGAGATGAAATCTCACTGAACATCGGTTCCGAATTTCAGATCTTGTTTTGCTATATTTTAGGATATATGATCTAAGAAAGTTAGGGTTTTTGTAAGATCTAGAATTTCATCTAAGATAGGTCAACGTGAAATTTTCGCTATAACATTTTCGATACGAACTTTCAGAACCTTAAAAAAAAAACCCATTTGAGAACAAATCAATCTAAACATCGAGTCTGAATTTCAGATATTTTATTGCTATATTTTTGGATATATGATCTGAGGAATTCAGGGTTTTTGCAGATTCTCGAATTACATCCTAAAGAGGTGACCTTGGGAAAATCATCATAACTTTCTCTCTAAGCATTAGATTGAAATTTCGTAAGAATTTACAGAAAGAGGACATAATGTATTTCGTTTGGGTATAATTTTTAGAACCTAAGGTTGAAATAGTGACACGTGGCACGTCATACAAGTTCACTCTATTGAACTAGTCTATAATTAGGTCATCATGGGAGATTGGGAATAAATCTTTTTGTAGGAATCCAATTGCGATCAAACTTGCAGAGTTAGAAAGAGGACCTAGAGGGCTAATACAGACTGAAATTTTAGAACTTAAAGATCCGAAAGTACAGAGTTACAATCATTTCAATATATGGCTCCTAAAATCAAGAAAAAGTGAGATGAGGAAGTTTGATGGCAAAGATCCGGTAAATTGGATACTACAGATGGAGAAATATTTTGATTTACATGGTGTACCACTGTTATAGAAGGTATGTATTACATCTAATTATTTGGAACCAAATCAATTTTTATGGTATAAAGGGATTTGTTCTTGTAAACAACTTGTAACGTGGTCAATTTTCACGGAGGAAATGATAGCACATTATGAGGATACAAAGAGAAAGACCTTCTTTAGCCAATTGATAAATCTCAAACAAAAGGGTTCAATGGTAGAGCACATTGAGGACTTCCAAAAATTGAATATAAGGGTAAATGATATTGCAGAGAAGAAAATGGTTGATGCCTTCATAGGGACTTTAAAGGATAACGTTCAACACAAGGTTCGTCTTTGGGAACCTGATTCATTAGAGAAGGCATTCAGGTTGGCAAGAAAAATTGAAAGCGAAATTATGGAAATAAGGAACCCCACCACTCGACTCTAATTATGGAAGTTTTTTTTCTCCTAGCCTTCCACAACCTATAAGGTTTACACCACAACAATTGGAAGAAAAAAGAGAAAAAGAGCTTTGTTACAATTGCGATAGAAAATACACTAAAGGTCATAAGTGTGTTGAGAAGAAATTATTTTACATAGATTATGAAGAGGAGGAAGAAAAGGATCAAGAAAGATCAAAAGAAGAGGATATACACCAGTAATCCACCCCAGAGAAAGAAGAAATGAATTTGACCATATCTTGTAAAGCATTGGAAAAAATTACCACTCCTCAAACTCTCAAGATAGAAGGACATATCAAGAAGAAAAAGTTTCAAGTAGTGAGAGATCACATCGAGAAAGAAGAAATGAATCTAACCATATCTTGTAATGCATTGCCCAGAATAACTATTCCTCAAACTATCAATATAGAAGGACATATCAAGAAGAAAAATGTTTAAGAAGTGAAAGATCACATTGAGCATCAAAAAATGAATCCAACCATATCTTGTATTGCATTGGAATAAATTACCACTCCTCAAACTATCAAGATAGAAGGACATATCAAGAAGAAAAAGGTAATAATATGCATTGATTCAGGTAGTACCCATAATTTTATTCATTATATGACAGCCAATGAATTTAATTACTTCCTATATCCAGCACCAGAGTGTCAAGTGATGGTTGCAAGTGGAGGAACCATAAATTGATCTGGAAAGTGCCATAATATCAAGTTATCTGTGGGAGAATATGTATTGAATAGCCCAATTCTTTCCATTCCAATGGGTGGTGCTAATGTTTTACTAGGAGTCTAATAGCTGCAATCTTTGGGTACGATAGCTTTTGATTTTCAAGAACTTTTCTTGAAATTTTTTTGGGAAGGAAAGGAAGTTGAATTAATGGGTATTGAAGGGAAACCAGGAAAGATAATAAACTCTATTAGCATGACAAAGCTTCTAAATAAAGAACAATGTGGTGTAATTGCACAATTATGTTCACTAGAGGATCCCACATTGAAATCATGTATTTCTCCAGGTCTCCAAAACATTTTGGACAATCATTCCAAGGTATTTGAGACTCCCAAATGCCTCCCACCTATTCGTGATCATGATCATGCTATTCATTTGATTCTAGGAAGTGTTCCTCCAAACATCAGGCCTTACAGATATCCATATGCCCGAAGGAGTGGGAACTCATTCAAAAGTTGCAGAAGATCCCAGTTCAAACAGTTTTGTGAGAACTTGACAAGGAAGGAAAAATCATATTGGAACCTGAAGCAATCAAAAAATTGAGAAATCAACAGCTACGAAATAGATCATTTTCAGAGTATGTCATCAAGTGGAAGAACTTACCCGCTGAAGATTCCACATGGGAGGATACAAATTTATATAGAAGCATCAAGAACTACTCAAGTGTTGAGGACGACACATTTTGAAGGAGAGGGGCATGTTAGGTCCCTATACTACTAGTGTAACCCCTTATTGTTATTAGTACAACCCCCTTATTATATTATTGTGCCCATGTAGTCCCCATATTGTTATTATTGTGCCCCATAGAAGCCCACTATTGTTTAGAGGGGCATGTTAGGTCTTATATATACTACTAGTGTAACCCTTATTGTTATTAGTACAGCCCCCTTATTATATTGTTGTGCCCATGTAGTCCCCTTAATTGTTATTATGTGCCCCATAGAAGCCCACTATTGTTATATTGTGCCCTTACATTATTATTGTTATGTGGGGCTCTAATTATATTATTGACCCCTTAGACTCCTATATATAGAAAGGAGGTCTTGTCATTTGTATCATCCAAGAATTGTTCATTTGTGTAATGTAAAGGAGGTTGTCCCCTCGAAGAGGCTGAATTTTAAGGCGTTGATTTATCTTTTTTATGTTTATGTGAGCTGTTTTCCTAACATGTAGTATTTTCTATTCCTCTTTTTGGCTTAACACACTTCACAAGAATATTCAAACTTCAGTTGTTTCAATTAGGGAGTAGGAGCATGTAAATTCCATGAGTTTAAGATGTTCAAGGTTTAATGTTGTCTCTAGTGTTTCTCTACTGCCAAGAGGCCTGCTTAGTACCTTAGCACAGTCACTGCAAGGGCTCACAAGCATTGATTTGTGGTCAACAATCCTGTTTAGTACCTCGATTAAGTTTCTTTCTCCATCTCTCTGCGCAATAAGTCTTTCTATTCTTTCACCCTTTATATATTTTATAACTTTATGCTCACTGGAATTTAATTGGCATTTATTTTTTCAAGGGTGGAAGAGGGATCCCTACTTATTTAATGAGCAAGAGAGGTTGTTCCTTGTTTTGAAAAGACTCTTATATATAAACCTCTGAAATTAGTATTCTCATTTAAGTTTTTCTTCCTTTTCCTTCTCTAGTCGACTAAGATAACACATTACAAATGATCAATATAAAGGGTCGATTCAAGGAATGAAGAACCTATGAAATATATGAGCATGATAGATTCACTAGAGATTTTGTTAAGGATGAAACATATTTTCCGTACATGCATCATTGGGCTTAAAAGGTTTTTAGGTCCAAACAAAGAAGAGAACTAAAGGTTAACCAATCATTATTAGATATCACAATCCCCTTTTAGCCTTTTTCCATATTACCATAGAGCCAAACAAATGAGATTTCATACACAATCTTACTAAAATAGAACATGTACAAAGAGACAAAATAAAAGTAACATGACATAAAATGAAAGAGAACAAGAGAGCAAAGTCAAATGTAAAGACTTGTAAAGGGCATGCAGGGAACAAAACCAAATGAAAAAGTAACTAGAATGCAAATAAGTAGGGGAACAAAACTAAACCTAAATCCTTATCTTTCTAACTAGAAGGTTGAGATCATGTGAAATCAAATTTCGAATGCAACCACAAAAGTTTCTCTCAACTTGAAAAGAGAATGATATAAGCGATAAATAGAAAATTAAAATAATGTGCAACAATAAAAATACCTGCCTAAATCACTTGCACTTAATGATTAAGGTCACTTCTGTTGTGCCATACATGCTTCCTTTAACCAATATGTAATTTTACATTCATTAGTGTTTTAATTCTTAGCAAACATTAGGTAAGATCAAAACTTATTATTAATGACAAAGCTTTCTAAGTAAGATTTTTCTAGCCAATCTGTGATTCGATCATGGAATTCAAAAAAAATCATCTAAGAACCTTGAAACTCTTGGGAAAATGAAATTTCAATCAAATCAATAAAATTTAAAGAGAATATTGTGAGGCAAATTTGATCTAATCCTATTCAGAAACATTTTCAAGATTGTGACAACCTAACATAACCATTAGTGAAAGATGAAGTTCCTCAACTTCTTGAATAGCATCAGAGAAGTGAAATGATGCATCATAAGAATTTATCACCTTGATGAGATCAAAAAATGTAAAACACTATCATCATATATAGTAGTGGGGAAATGTAACAACTTAGGTTAAAAGTTCATGTAATCAAGGTTAATAAATGCAAAATAAGACCAAGGTCACAGGACATGTATTCCAAGCTGAATGTTGGGCAAAACATCCTAGTGGGTGTTCATTTCGGTTTATTATGGCTAATGGAAATTGGAAAATGAAAAGACAAAGGAATTGAAAAGGAAAAGAGACATTAACTGGCATATCTTTTTATGAAAATAAAGGAAATTAGGAGAAAAGGGAGGTGAAAGGTCACAATTTTCATGAGAAGGAAATTGAAGGAAAATGATGGAAATTGAAGAAAATAGAGTTCTCAATAATAAAAAGGCTTATGAGGATCAATTTGTAGCCTTTTTTCAGTTCAGTTTTGGATTTAGTCTTAGAGAGGAGAAGAGCACCAAGAGGAGAAGGAAAGAAAGCAAGCAAAGGAAGGACAAGGAAAGCAAAGGGAGGACAAGGAAGGCAAAGGAAGCAAGGATCAAGCAAGGAATGGTTGGATTGGGCATCTTCAATAAGAATACTTGCATGTAACAAATTGCATGTATGATTTCCTAGCTGGTTTTGGCATGCATGGAATATGCATGTGTGTATTTTGGTTTATTTACTATTACTGGCATGGATTTATTTTATTTTTTATTTTTATTTGTATATTTTATTTATTTATTTGTATATTTATTTTTATTTTTAATTTATATTTATATTTATTTATTATTAGTTTTTTTAATTTAAATTTTTTAATTTTTAATTTTTATTTGTTTATTTATTTATTTATTTATTTTCAGGTTTTGACAATGGTTTTAGCCTTTCCTTACTACTTCTAGATTGCCATTGTGTGATGAGATTATTTATCAATTGAGGTTTGGATTGATGGAAAGTTTTGGATCCAAGTGAGGTGGTCTCGAGAAAATCCCAAGGGTTGGGGGTGGAGATGGTTTTCTCTGGGAAGCCCTCAATAGGTGAGTGGAGATAGGAAAATTCCTCAAGCGATGGTGAAGGAATTTTTAGGCATAAAATCTTAATTTGGTTTTGGATAAAAATGATGATAATGATGATCAGATGATGATGACTTGGAAGATGATGCCAAATATAATAATTATGATTATGACCATGACAACATTTAAAAATTGGGAAGATTGGCCAAGGTCATTAGCATCATCATCATCATTGTCATTGTAACCCCCATCGTCTTTATCATCATTTTCATTATCATTGTAATCACAATTCATGTCATTGTCATCATCTTCATTATCCTCATACTCATAATTATTGGCATTGTCATTAGTTGTTCATAGTTGTCAATGTCGTAAGAAATATCATTAATGCAAAAATATGATGAGTGTTGGAAAAGAGATGCAAAAGTGAACAAAAAAAAATGGGGGCAACAATAGACGTAAAATTGGATGAAGAGTTGACACAACATAAGTAGATGCAAAAAAAGACAGAAACATTGACACAAAAGTGTATGAAAAAGTAGATGCAATAGTTGATGAAAACTTGGACACAAAATAGGATGCAAACATGGATGAAAAAGTGGAAGAAAACATGGGTGCAATAGTTGGCATAAAACTTGGCATGAATTGTGGATACAACAATGAACAGAAAAAAGGAGGCAAACTTGGATGAAAAAAGGAGGAAAACTTGGATGCAAAAAGTGATGTAAACATGGCCCAAACATGGGTGCAATAGTGGACACAAAATTAGATACAAAATTAGACACATCAGAAGTGGATGTAAAAGTAGATGCAAAATGGGATGAAAAAACATAAACAATATTTGATGCAAACATGGACACAAAAGAGGATGCAAATGTGGATGAAAAAGTGGAATAAAATGTGGGTTGCAATGATAGGCACAAGATATGGCACAAATTGTGGCACAACAGAAGTGGATGAGAAAGTGGATGTAATAATATGCACAAAAAGGGATGCAAACTTAGATGCAAGACAAGATGCAATAAGGGATGTAAAAGTGGATGCAAACATGGGTGCAATAGGAGAAACAAAATTGGATGCAAAATATGGATGCAATGGAAGTATATGTAAAAGAAGATACAAAATGAGACACAAAACCCAACAAAAAGGTGGATGCAAAAATAGATGCAATATTTGATTCAAGAGAGGATGTGAAGATGGATGCAAAATTGGAAGCAAACGTGGGTACATCAGTAAGTACAAAACTTGGCACAAATTGTTTCACAACAAAAGTGGATGTAATGATAGAAGAAAAAAAAGAAGCAAATGAAGATGCAAAAGTGGATGTAAACATGGGTGCAACAATGCATGAAAAATAGGATGAAAAAGTTGATGCAACAAAATTCGATGCAAAAGTAGATGCAATATCAGATACAAAACCTGATGCAAATCTTGACACAAAAGTGGATACAAAAAGGGATGAAAAAAAAGATTTTAAATTTGATGGAAACCTAGATGTGTATGATGATGCAATCATGGATGTAAATTTAGAAGCAAAAATGGGTGCAAATGGAGGTGCCAAACTAGGTGGAAATTATGGCACAAGAAAATTGGATGCAATAGTGGACGCAATAACATATAAAAAAGAGGATGTAAATATGGATGCAAAACAGGATGTAAAAGTGGATGCAATAGAAGTAGATGCAAAACTAGACACAAACCTCGATGCAAAACTTGGCACAAAGGGGATACAAAAAATGATGTAAAAATGGATGCAAAAAATGATTTAAAAAATGATGCAAAAGAGGATGCAAGAGATGATGCAAAAGTTAATGCAAGTGTAGGCACAAAAATTGGATGTAATAGAGGATGAAAAAGTTGGCGAAAAAAAATCAGGTGCCAAACTTGATGCAAAACACGGTGCAAAGATGGCACAAAACTTGGAATAAAACCTAGCGCGAAACTTGGTGTAAAATTTGTTGCAAAACCTATTATAATACCTGGTGCTAAGCAGGGTGTAAGACTTGGTGCAAAACTCCGTGGAAACTTTGCATCATGTTTTGCACCATATTTGATAAATGGACACAGATAACACCAAAAATGGGCTATAGGCGCAAAAAAGGAAGAAAAAATGGATGCTAATCACATGGTTTTGTTGTAGTGTTAGACCCATTGTCAATACCATAGGTGGACCTACGTATCTCCTTAGCTAAGTTTAGTTCTTTTGTTAAAGACTCTTTCTTGTTTGTCAATGAGTTGAAAGATATTAAGTTTGAATGTGAAGATTTAATGATTGGTTTTGATATTGTTTCTCTTTACACTAACATCCCTATTAAAGAGACGGTGGATTTCATCAATAGAATTACAAATCCAGATACTGCTAAGCTTGTAGAGATTTTCCTTCCCTCGAACTTCTTTAGTTTCAAAGGCAAATTCTATGAGCAAACTTGTGGGGTTGCAATGGGTTCTCCCCTCTCTCCTATAGTTGTTAACCTTTTTATGGGGGAATTTGAATCAAAGCTTTAGCTTGTTTTTCTTTTAAACAAAAAATTTGGAAAAGGTTTGTAGATGATACTTTCAACTTATGACCCCATGGTCAGAAAAAATTGGCTTCCTTTTTTAATCATCTTAATAGTCAATATGATTCCATTAAATTTACCATGGAATGTGAGGTTAATGGTTGTTTACCCTTCCTTGATGTTCTTATCTCTAAAAAGGATGATGGTTTTTTCTCCCACCAAGTATTTCATAAGAATACCCATAGTGAGCAATATCTTCATGCTAAATCACATCATTTTCCAGCCCAAAAACTAGGTGTTCTAATCACTCTAGTTACTAGGGCTTTAAGGGTTTTTGATGAAGAACATCTGATGGATGAGAAGACCCATCTCTTAAATGTCTTCAAGAATAATGGTTATAATCAATTCCAAGGTCTCCGGGCATTTTTTAAAAGCTAGTCAGGGACCCAGAACTAAGAAAGAAGTTAAGATAGATCCTAGTGTTCAGCTTCCCTTTATCTAAAGGACAACTGACAAGATTGCTAGGATTTTGAGGAAGCAATCAATTGGCTCTAACTTTAGACCTTTAAAAACCATTCGTAGCTCATTAAGATTTTTCAAAGACCCTATTGATCCAAAATGCATGAAAGGTTCTTATTTAATTCCTTGTTCTTGTGGAACCCCCTACATTGGAGAGACAAGGCATTCCATTTCACAAAGGATTCAAGAGCATGTAGTGGACCTTAGACACTGTAGGACTCGCTCCTCTACTCTAGTAGAACATGTTGAATTAACGAAGCACCATATTTGCTTAGAGGAATCTAAGTTCCTTGCGAGGGTTGACCATTCCCATCACCAGAAATTAAGAGAAGCCTTTAAAATTGAAAAGAGGAATAAGACTCTTAACGGGGATGATGGATGGAAGTTAAGTAGTTTGTGGGTCCCTTCTCTTTATTTGTAATTTTGTGCCCCTGCCTCTGTTGGTTATTGTGTCCTATTTTTTTTTTTTTTGAATAACAATCATTAATAGATGTATTGTATAATACTCATTAATAAAATAATAAAAAGTCTTTTGATTAATTCATATTGCATTTAAGTAAATGGTAATATATATATATATATATATATTATATATATATATATATATATATATATGTATATATGTATATATGTATATATATATGTATATATACATACATATATACATATATACATATATATATATATATATATATATTATATATATATATATATACATATATACATATATACATATATACATATATATATATATATATATATATATATATATATATATATTATATATATATATATATATATATTAATGTCATAATGTTTTAAGATTAATTTTAAATTCAATTTAAAACTAATATAATTTATTTATAGAAATTCTTTATATCACATTTAAATAAATAGTGATATTATTTTTTTTGCTGAAGCAAGAGTCATACCTTCATTATCATTAAATCGTAAAATAATTTATATAGAGTACAACCATCAACATGGATCCATGGACCAAGCTAAAACTACTCTCTAAAAAACCAAGGGCATCGAGTTAAGGAAAAAACTCTGATCCCTACCCACAAAACAACAAAACTCTCAAATGCCAGACAGTACCAAGGCCAAGCATTCGACCCACCAAAATCTGAATGGAAGACTAACACTTGTACGAATGAAATACCTAACATCCTCGAAACAGAAAACAACCTTGAAGCTTTTAATCTCTACTGTCATAACTTCTTGCTCGAACCAACGACAGAGGAAGACATCGCAATGCTAAGAAGGCCGTCAATTAACAGTATGGACCCACTGACAAGCATGCTGGTTCCTGACCGTAGATCCTCCAAGCTTGATCCGACGGCTGAGGAAGATATGGCAATGCCTAAAAGCCTGCTGCTTAACTTTATGGACCCATTGACATGCTCGATGATTCTTAACCGTAGATCCGTCGTGCTTGATCCGATGGCTGAGGATCATATCACACGTGTCTAAAGCACTGCTATTTAGCATGTGATGAGGGCGGTATTCGTACCCACGCCTTGGCCACGTGTAGCGAGTTGAGTGGGATCACTCCCAAATATTAAAAACCGCTTCTAGCTTGAGATGCTCCTGATAAACTAAAAACCACTTTGTGGGCGGAATTGCGTCCTTGTGAAGAGAATCAAGTATATTCCGTCTGCCACAAAAGCCCAGGTTCCGGCTTCTCACACGATCCTCTTTTCACCCATTTGTGAACCCATGTAAAGTAAAACTCCATTCCTTCGGCCAACTATCCGGGTAGCAGAATTTGCCGAGCAACCTAAGAAGGAACAAAAAGAGGAAAAAATAGCAACTCATAAGGAAACAAAATTATCTGGACATAACCTGCATGGCTTTATTACGATACACCATCATATCTTCATCCACTTGGCAGTAGCACTGTTCCTTAAGACCGTTCTAAGGCAACCCTTTCCAACCCATTATGACCCTGTTAGTGGTACAATTCACTCCTTTATTAGCTAGTAAATCTGCCAGTTTGTTGGCCTTCCTTCGCACATGGTTAAAACTTACCGTGTGTAGGCCCCTGAGGTGGAGCTGGATCCATTGAAAGACCTGGATCAACCTCCAATGTTTTGAAACCTTCTCCGGCTTCGAGCCCCGACTAATTCTTTTGACCGAGTTAATAATTAACTTAGAGTTAGCTTTGATAATCACATTTTGCCGATTATCCTGCACCAGGAGGTCTAGGCTCTGCTCCATAGCCATTATTCTGCCATGTTGTTAGTAGCACTGCCTAAATGGCAATGGAAGATGGAAAGGATGTTTACGATTCATCCCTTAGGACCCATCCAAAGCCAGCAGTGCCCGGGTTGCCCTTTGAGGCCTCATCAATGTTATATTTCAGAAAGCCCTAAGGGGGAGGATTCCAGTAGTCCTACTCTGTGTCCATAATCTTAACCTTTTTGTCCATGCCTTGCGGAATAAGCCCCTGCACACCCAAATGTCTTAGAATCCTCATCTCAACATCTGAAGGTGGATTCTTAGGGGGATTTCGCATAGTGGTACCAACCGTCTCCTATCAAGGTCTGCTAAAAAAGACATTGGAAGGGTCTCTTTTCATTTTTGAAGATTTTATTGTTCCTTTCTTTCCAGACATTCCAAATAATGAAGCTGGGCGTAAGAGCCCAAGCTGAACCAAGAATTTCATAATTAGAAAAATTTCGCCTTTAGTTGGTTAGGGTGTTGATGATACTCCCTCTATCCTTATCAGTCTTTTGGGAGATGGTGGCGAAATAATCCCACAATCTAGAGGTGAAGATGCAATTGTTGAGGAAGTTTTCCATAGTTTCCTCTTGGGCCTCACAAAGCTAGCATCTGGAAGGCCCCAGAATGCCCCTTTCCCAAATGTTATCTCAAGTCAGAATTTTCTTATGATAAACCAGCCACATGAAGAGTATAATCTTCATCCAGCCTTGATGCCTCCATAGATTCTGCCAAATTCTATCCGGAACAAGAGAATCCAGTTCAAGGAGTATGCATTTTGCCTCCTTAAGGTTAAAGGTGCCCTCATTGTTGTTTCCCCATCTTAACTAGTCATGCCCCGTTGTTACTAGAATCTTCCTTTGTTCCAACAATTTCATAAGAGCATCTACTTTAGCTTTCAAGGGGTTGTCTTCCCTGTCAACAATGTTCCTCAAATTTCTCCATTTGCCTACATTATTGGTTTGGTCCCAAAAATCTTTGACCTTAGATAACCCTATGATGTCTGTCTCTATCTTGAGGTCCACAAAATCCTTTTTTAATAGCATCGGTTCTTGTTGCCATTTATCTTCCCAAAAAAGTGCCAGATCTCCCTCTCCGATTTCCCAAAAGCTGTTCTTTTGTACTAAGCCTCTATTCCCCCAGGCCTTATTCCAGATGTATGAGCCCTTTATATTTCTAGACATCCTTATATGATCGTTAATTTGCCAAGGTCTGGCATATTTTTCTTTCTAGATACTAGCCCACTAAGCCTTTGGTTCTTTAACCCAACGCCACCATAATTTAGCCCCTAAAGCCCTTCTTAGAACGTCTGGATCGTCCAAACCAAGACCTCCATGATTTTTAGGTTTGCAAATATTTTCCCAAGCTACCAAGGCCCATTTCCTTTTTTTCTCCCCCTTACCCCAAACGAAGTCTCTTTGAATGGTTTTGAATTGTTGTAAGACTCCTTTAGGTGCTAGGAGTGTTGGTAGCATGAAAACTGGGATAGATTGAAGAATAGCCTTTGTAAGCACCAACCTACCAGCCAAGTTTAAATATATAATGGTCCAATTCCCGATTTCATCCTGCATCTTATTAATCACCGTCTCCCAAATGTTCTTATGCAGAGGTTTAGCAGTTAGAGGAACTTCCAAATATTTTGAAGGTAGGGAATCCCTTTGAAAGCCTAGAATTCTGGAGATATTCCTTTGAATAGCAATATTGGTATTAAAGAAAAAAATCTTAGATTTGGAAAGATTAACCTCCATACCTGTAGCCATGGCAAAGTCACTTAGAAGTTGTTTGTATGCAAGAGCTTCTTTGATCGTAGGGATTCCCTGCAGCATGGTATCATACAAAAATTGTTGATGAGTCAAGGACTGTCCATTCTTAGTAAGTTGTAGATCCTTGATTTTTCATTCTTCTTTTTCCTACTTAATAGACTGACCAAGCCTTTCCGTCATGAGTATAAAGAGAAAGGGAGAGAGTGGATCACCCTACCTGAGGTCTCTTGAAGGAATAAAAATCTCAGAGGGAGAACCATTTACTAAAATTGAAAAGCTGGAAGAAGTTACCAGAGCCATGACCCATCTAACCCAGTTATGATCAAACCTAAAAGCAATAAGAACCCTCCTAATATAGGTCCAGTTCAACTTATCAAGCTTTGGCTAGGTCCAGTTGCATGATCATTCCAGCCTTCCTGTTGCTAGTCAGTGAGTGCACCACCTCCTGTGCTTGAATGATGTATTTTAGAATTTGTCTGCTTTCCACATGACCAGATTGTTCCCCAGACACAAGAGTGGGAAGAAGAGGTTTGAGTCTATTGGCCACAACCTTGGATATTATCTTATAAACTACATTGCACAATGCCATGGGTCTAAACTTATCTGCATTGTCCTGTTTAGGGATCAGAGAGATGAAGGAGGTGTTGAGTGCGTTTAGAATAGTTCTATTCCTCCTGGAATCTTCTACTACATTCAGAATTTCATGTTTAACAATATTCGAGTAGGCTTTAAAGAAATCGAAATTGAAACCATAAGGGCCTAGCGCCTTACCATTCTGCATTTCCTTGAGTACATCACTGACTTCCTCTTCAGTTACTGTCCTATTAAGATTGAAATTGTCCTCTCTGGACACTAGAATTGGTATATGTCTTGTTAAGTCCTTGATGAAAGGCTCTCTGTCTGGAATGGTTTCCTTTGCAATCACACTAAAGTGATGAACTAACATAGCTTCTATTTCTTTGTGGGAGCTAAGAAGTTTCCCTCCCTCATCCTTGATCGAAGAGATTCTATTATGAGCTCTGTTTGCCAAGGTGGGTCTGTGGAAAAATCTGGTATTTCGTTCTCCTTCTTTTAGCCATTGCACTCTAGATTTTTGTCTCCAAAATATTTCTTCTTGTTTACATAAGTTCTCCCAATCTTGCTAGAATTTGGTGGCTTTATCATTTCTGACTTTAACAAAGCCATCCTTGATAAGGGTTTGGTTGAGTTCCTGCAATTTGTTTTCGACATCTTTTTTTTCCTTCAAAAATGTTGCCAAATTCATTCTTGTTCCAATATTTTAGCCTGAGCTTGATATGTTTTTGTGAAGAAGAAACATACTTGTACCCTGAATATGAAAATCTTTGGACCACCAACTTGAAATGTTGCTGGTGAAATCTGGATGGGTGATCCATATATTCTCAAATCTAAAAGGTCTATTCCTGGGGTACCAATGCCCTTGACCTCCAGTTGAACCGACTAGTGATCTGATCATCCAAAGGGGAGAATTGTTGCTTCCATATCCTTATCATTGAACATAAGGTCCTCTGAGATGATGAATCTGTCTAACTTTGAGGCAACTAGAGACTCTCCTCCTCTTCTATTGTTCCAGGTAAAGAGACCATTACTCGAATCAATGTCAACTAGCTTCATAGTATCCATAAAAGTTTGAAAAGCTAAGGAGTCTTTGTTTAGAGTTCTGGTGCCCCCTTTTTTCTCCGATAATGATTTGATCATGTTGAAGTCCCCACACATAATCCATGGTATCTCTACATATCTCTCTTTGAGATCCATAAGAGACTCTAACAACCTAAGTTTGTCATCCATTCTCTAAGGGCCATAAACATTCGTGACCAGATAGGTCTCCCTATCCCCCACAGGTTGAATAACCACTGATAAATAATTTCTATAAGCCTCAGCATCTATTATACCAATCTTTAGGGGATTCGAAAGAGTTAGGATGCCTTTTTTTGTATTTTCTACTTTGACTTCTAGAAGCTCAAATCTATTGAGCCATTTGCTATATATTTCTTTGATTTTATGAATGGAACATTTAGTTTCCTAGAGAAAAATCATATATGGAGCTTTTTGTTTCATTCTGTTACTAAGTAATCTTTGTTTTCTTTTACTGCCTAGACCACTAATATTCCAAGAAGTAAACTTCATCATTAAATATTTGTGAAAGAGTAACTGGTTAGGTCTTTCAGCTTACTTGAATCTATCATTAGCTTTCCACATTCCATCAGCAACTCATTCTTCTTTTTTCTGCCTCTTTTCTTTCCTGAGCATCTAGGTGCTAATCTTGGTGTATTTTTTATAGTTTTCACACCTTCGTTACCCTGTCTTGCAGTGTTACTTTGCTTGTCCATCTCTTTAGCCTGGGTTTTCCATAAGTATAGCTGTTGTACTCTAGTGAACTCTTCTTGAGGTAACGAGTCTAACCATCCCATGGTTCCCTGTTTCAAGAACCCTTCCAATTCTAGGTGTTCTCTATCAAGAATCCCCTATAGTTCATGGTCCTCTGTTTCCATCTCTCTTTGGGTCATTTCCTAGTCCATATCCAAATGTACATCGCTCATCATAGCCTCTTTCTGTTTACTATTATCCTTTGTTTGATCTTTGTCTTCCTCTCTCTCCTTCTCCTTTGGACCTCCCTCCAGTCCTTGATCAAATTTTTTTATCTCTTCTTCTTCCCCGAGAACTTGGTACCTATTAAGATTAGCTTGAGTCCCTTCTGCTTGATGTTGCTTAAGTCCCCTTTTGCCCCCTTTTCCTCTATGGCTCACTTTATGAAAACTTTTCATGTCTTTCATTATGGAAGCTTTGCTCTCATTCTCTATTTTACTAAGAGGGAAATCCCTGAAAAGGTGTCCATACTCATGGCATTTGCAACATCTAAAGGGAATATGTTCATAATCTACTATTTCTACCCATTCTTCATCAATAACTTCCAAAATCACCTCATCTAGAAGAGCTCCGGAGAGATCCATTTCCACATAAATTCTTCCAAAGGAAGTGTATTTTCCTCTTCTGGTGGCTTTAGAATCTTTGACAAAATGTCCTAATTTATTTCCTATGGCTGTTAACGATTCCATTTTCTAGTAATCAAGGGGAGGGCAGTAAAGTATTACCCATACCAGAAATGAAGTGAAAGTCTCCCGCTCCGGGACAAAGCTCATCATCCATGGACTCATATAGAGGCCTGCATCTGTGTAGAATTAGGGCCCTCCTTCAAATAGTTTGTCTTTATCCTCAATATTTGTGAAGACCACAATAAATAATTCCTTTGACCCGAGATGTAGGTCAATGCTCCCTTTTGGTTTCCAATGGTATTTAATCCATGTCTGTAACGCTTTTTCATTGGCCCATACTCCCATGAATTTACAGATGATAGCATATGTCCGCATGTGGTCCCTGTGTGCCTGCAGAGTAGGATCATTCAGAACCAATCTGGGTGTAACTTCAGTTTTGGGTTTACATGGTCCCGCTTGTGCCTTGGTTTTTGCTCCCTGTTCCTTGTCATCGTCTTCCTTTTCTTTTGTGCTTTTATTCTCCCTTGCTTTGATTCCCTCTTGCTCTTCTTCCGCGCTCTCTTTCCCTTCTTCAGCAAGACCTTTGACCTCTTCTATTGGCTTCTTACATTGGCTGGCTATAGCCTGCTTGTAGGAGGGAGTGGAGCTCCCTCCTTTGCGCCCTTTCTTGGAGTTCACCCTTGCTATTGTATTCCCAACAAATAGTGATATTATTGTTAATATTAAGATGGTGATAATAATAATAATAATAATAATAAATAAAAATTAATTAATTAATTAATTTCCAAAAGTCAAATTTCACTATTGACTAAATCAATTTTTATCCCTTAACACTCTTTGTCATCAATGATTCTTTTGAATGTTGGATATTGACCCTTGCATCTCTAAGATATATTTTAGGAATCTTTTGGTCTCGCTCCTCACATCTCTGAGATATATTTTAGGAATTTGTTGATCTTACTCCTCAGCCTGGTCTTGATGAACCTAAATTAAAGTTCGAAACACGTAGACCAATAATCCTTCATGTGATTTTTCAAAAGACTTAATCAATATAATTTTATTTTTAAATTTTAAATTTTAGTAACTTTAAACCTATTAAATTAATAAAAAAAATGACATATAAATATATCATATATTATTTTTCAAAATTTACAATAAAACATTTCATAACAAAATTCCATCCTAGAAAATTCAACAAAACAAAGTGCCAACAACATAATAGAGTGAAGGATTTCGAGGATACCAAAACCTTAAAATAACTCAAAAATAGGTTTTTTTTAAAAATAGTTATATAACATCTTATAAAATATGTAAAATTGTTGGTGCATTTTCTTTCGCACATGGCAGGAGGTTTACATAAATTTGTTTGATGCTATTTTTCAGAAATAATAAATGTAGTATTTTTTTAACGTTTTAATAATTTTTATGATATATTTTTTTATGATCAAAGGAGGTTACGTTTTAAGTGGAGGTCAAGTGACATCTCGAAGATATGGTGGTGAAAGAGCTGTGTTTGCGAGATTATAAAGTGGATGTGGGTGCTAATGATGACCATATCAGATAAATATGAAAAAGATTTATTTATTGTTGTAATGTGTGTGTTTTTATATTTTCTACATGTAAGCATTAAGGGAGGGTATTGGAAGTAATGCATCCATGTAATGTGTGAATTCTCATTGTGAGTCCCTAGGTGTCAATCTAGAAGTACTTAGTTTCCTATGTGCGAGTTGTAACATCTATCTAGATGTGTCATTGTCAGTGATTTAGATACTATAAATATGTAACTTATTCAGTTTCCTATGTGTGAGTTGTAACATCTATCTAGATGTGTCATTGTCAGTGATCTAGATACTATAAGTATGTAACCCTTGAGATCAATAAAAAATATTAAGTGTGATTATATTGTGTGTAATCGCTCTCCCTCATATTTCTATCACCTACTTTAGTCATCTATAATAGAAAAAATCAAATTGAGGCCACATCCTTGTAAACTAATTCTGAGTTGAGTAAGTGTCTTCATTTCTACCCTTTCGTGCACATGCATTTGTTTTTATGTTTCGTTGAGCATTGTGCATGCTGTTTGCGCATGTTTTTGTTGATAAATTGTAGGTGAGAGGTTAGTCCCTTTAGACTTATATCAAGCTGTTTTATACTATAATTGCAAGGACACTAGGAAGAAAACTGGATAAACATTGTTTTTGAGAAGCAATTACATTGATTTGCTGGGATTGAGTTGTAGATATTTGATAGATGTTGTACATGAAGGAAAACCACAATTAAGTAAGACGTGTTGATAGGAAATTATGAAATCTGTATGTTCTAAAGACAAACTCTATGCTAGAGTTTCCAAATGGAGATCCTGTTCCCACTCGAAGAATCTGCACTCTACACATAAATACATTCAAATAAACAATGTTTTTTCCTCCACAAAATCAAATCAGCATGTACACACAATAGTAAAATCCACATATATATGAAAAGACATAAAACATATGGGGGTGAATTCATATATGTTTTTATTAATCAAAGTATGCATTATACTTTGGTGTATAGCTACACTTTTTCTCGATTTTTGGTATGACTCCTCCCTTACTCATTGCCAGACTATGCTCATCTCACATGTAAAGAAAATTTTAGTAGAAATCCACTAATATATTCTTTATATCATTTACTTAAATGTGATATGAATTAATCAAAGACTTGTTAGTATTTTATTAATGAGTATTATACAATACATTTATTAATGGGTATAATAAAAAGAAAAAAGAAAAAGAAAGGACACAATAACCAATAGAGGCAGGGGCACGGGGTTACAAACAAAGAGAAGGGATCCACGAACTACTTAACTTCCATCCATCATCCCAATTAAGAGTCTTATTTCTCTTTTCAATTTTAGATAGAGAGGATTACAAGAAGAATATGTTAGATCACTTATACAACAACAGGAGCTATATAAAGCTAAATTAGAACCCCATTAAAAAAGTTCCAAGGATGTTACATTAGCTATAAAGTCTAATAAGTCTGTAAGCTCCTTAAGTCACAAGCTTATAGAAAGTAACCCCCTCACTCCTAGGATCTATGGGCTTCCAAAGATTCACAAACAAAGGCCCCCCTTACACTAGAACAAAACAGGAAATTTGCGCCAGATTTAGCACCAGATTTTAGTGCATTTTTTTCTCAATTGGAATGAGCAGCCTCGCGCTAACTCTGGTGCTATTGTACAATTTTTAAAACTTTATTTTTTGCGCCAAATTTTGCATCTATTTTTTTGCCAAAATTTGCACCATATTTTACACCAATATTTGCATTTGATTTTACTTCTAGTTTTGTGCCATTTTTTGCATGATTTTTTGCTTCCTGTTTTCTGGCATTCTTTGCTTCTAGTTTTGTGTCATAATTTGCATCAAGTTTTACACCATCTTTTGCATCTGATTTAGTGCCTTTTTTTGTATCCAGTTTATGTTAGTTTTTGCATCTATCCTTATGCCATTTTTTGCTTCTAATTTTGTACTTATTTCACATCTATTTTGTGCCAATTTTTGTGCCTTTTTTACACCATCTTTTGCATCCAATTTTTCACATATGTTGAATCTAATTTAGTGCTAAATTTTGCATCCATTTTTTGCATCCACTTTAGCATCCTATTTTGCACCATATTTTGGATCTAATTTTGCATAGTTTGTTGCATCCAATTTAGCATCATTTTTAACACCATTTCTTGCATCCAATTTTGCATCATTTTGAGCATCTAAATTTGCATCCTATGTTGAACCATGTGTTGCGTCCACCTTTGCATCCCATTTTGTGTCTAATGTTACATTCAATTTTGAGCCATTTTTTACGTCTACTTTTGCATTTGTTTTTGAACCATGTTTTGAATCATTTGTTGCACTTGATTTTGCATCCATTGTTGCATCTCAATTTTCATCCAAATTTGAGCCATTTTTATTAACATTTTGCACCATTTTTTCTACTTTTGTGTCCAATTTTGCACCATTTTTTATGTCCAATTTTGCATCCTTTTTGGTGTCTAATTTTGCATCCTTTTTGGCATCCAAATTTGCATCCCTTTTTCTCCCACGTTTTGTGTCAACATTTGCATCTCATTTTGCACCTAGATTTTAGTTTGGGTTTTCATCTAGTTATGCATCATTTTTGGCATCCTTAGTTTCATCATTTTCTAGTCCCATTTTTCATCTTATTTTGTGCTTTTCTTACATCCTTTTTGCACCCAATTTTACATCCTAATTTTACACTATTCTTTGCATCCTCATTTTGGTGTCCATTTCTGCATCCTTGTTTGCAACCAATTTGGTATCCTTTTGTATGCCCTATTTTGTTCCCTTCTTTGTGTCTAGTGTTGCACCCTTTTTAAATTATACTTTAAAACCCTTTTTGTGTCATTGTTTGCATCTTATTTTGATGGCTAGTTTAACATACAATTCCACTCCCAATTTTGCGTCCATGGTTACATGCACTTTTGGTTTTTTGTTTAGAGTTTTACTTTTATTTCCATTTATGACCCCCTTTATGGGTTTATTTTACTAATTTTAATGACATTGTGAAATATATTACAGTTTCAAAATATCATTTTTCTGTAGGATTTAATGCACAATTAGATAAACATAAAACCCTCTTAGTTTATCTCGGAAACCTAGGATAGACCAATTAAGAGAAAGGTTGTTCTAAGGCTCAGGATTTTTAATAGATCAAGATGGAGAGTATAAGTTAAGAAAAAGAGATGGAATTCCTGTGAGTCCTCGCATGCAGGTCCTTTTGGAGTTTTTAGTGTAGCTGGGAAGCGCTCCTAGTTAGCTCCAAAGCTTGGTCCTACACATAAGGGAGAGAAAAAAGAAACCTTCACAACATAATATCTTTATAATCGAAACTATCATAAACATATAAATATGACTCAATAAATAAATATAAACAAAAATCCCATACAATCATTAGTTAAATAGAATAAGTAAAGAATGAATAGTAGCATACAGAAGGAAGAACAATCGATCTATATTAATAAAGGAGTTGGAGGAAAGTTACAACCATCAGATGCAGTTGCAACAACACCTCCCCCAACTCTTAGCTCCAAAACTCTCCCTCTCAAGATAGATCTCAGCAACGTGACAATACAAGAATTCCCATCCTTTTCTCAATAGCCAACCCTCCAATATATAGGAAAGTGAAGGCTATGAATATTTCCTAAATTTCTCATTAGTTCAATTTGGGTAAAAGCTTTTGGGTGAATAATGTTTCCTCATATAAAAATGGCCTTTTCCACTTTTTAGATGCTTTTGGGTTTAGGAAAAATCTTCCCCATGCTTTATGGCTCTTTCCAGCATTTGCATGTTTTTCCTTTTTAGGAAAAAGATAAAGATGAGGATAAAGAGATCACATTACACAATATGAGTTTCCGAAAGTGAACAAGAGTGTCAAATTATAGTTAACTCAAGATTGTTTCCTCGTGAATGAGTGATAATTTTGGTAACAAAAGTTAAATGAAGAGGACAATTTGTTATAGACTAGGATAATGTGGTCCTCACGGTACATACCTTGTATTATAGTCTTATATAGTTTATGAGAAAGGGGTATTTCAACCAACAACATAGTATTCTCCTCCAAGATGATGAGGAGGTATTTTCATGTATAACACATTTAAGAAGATATCACAATTCAAATTGATAACTTAATATTTGTAAATAAATTTAAGGGTAATTGACCACATTCATAAAAAAAATAACAATATCCTCATATATAACAATTCGCCATCAAAATATCATTGACAATTTTCAATATACATATATGACTACTAAATGAACACTTATCGCAAATATCATTATCCAAGGTAAATTCACAACATTAGATCCAAAAATAGTAATATCATCATACATAATGATTATTCATCAAAAAACATTGAAAGTTTTCAACACATATATAAAGTAACAAGATAATACTAATAATATCCTCATCATCTTTAATCAAATCAACTAATATTCAAATGTGTGATTATCAAATCAAAATCTTTTGTGAACACCATTATTCTAAGGTAAATTCACCACATCCATAAAAAATAGTAATATCATCATACATAATAATTGTCCATCAAAATAATGTTGATAATTTTCAATATATACATAAAATAACAAGATAAAAATGATAGTATCATCATCATATTTAATCAAATCAACTAAAAGTAAATGTCTTATTACCAAATAAAAATGTTTCATAGATATCATTATTCTAAGGTAAATTCACAACATTCATAAAAAAATAGGAATATCATCATACACAATAATTATTCATAAAACGATGTAAGCAATTTTCAGCATATTAATAAAGTAACAAGATAGTACCGATAATATCATCATTTTTATTTGAATCAACTAAAATTCAAATGTATGATTACCATATTAAGACATCTCAACTAAATATAAAAAATAACACATGGCTAGCTAGCACCACAAAAATCACAGTCAAGATCATTCTCATTATCATTTCCATGATCATCATCGTGACCATCCTGACCATCCTGATAATATCATCCACATAATCATCACCAACTCCATTACCACCCCCATCATCATCATTTCTAATATATTATGTAATCTAAACATAGTCTATATCATCATCTTCATGGTCACTAAAAAATAAAATGAAAATATGGTTTAAGATATATTGGAGATCCAATTAAGATAACACTTGTAATTCACATTAAGTAGTAGAAGCATTTTTTAATGTGTATGAAGCAGGTAACCATTTATTCTTCATATTATATTGTGAATGTTTCTTATGATGTCCATGCACAATTAGAAAATTAAGAGTTAATAGAAGCTTTATTTCAAATTACAATTGTAATTAATATTAGAAATAGATTTTTTTAACAAATAAACAATGCCACATGAAAAAGTGTTTTTTTTTTAATGAAAAATAAGTCGCATACAATATGAATGTCACATGAAATATTGAGTTGTTTTTAATGCATGTACTTTTATCTATGATAAAATGGTTCCTAATGTTCATTCAAGAACAAATTCTCACAAATAATTACTTCATTTTTCCATTATCACACTTAATCCATTATACCTAGTGATGACAATGATTCCATTCAAATTGATTTTAAATCCCTAAATATAATGTAAAAGGGAAAACTCCATGACCATGAGCATGATTGCAAGCCCCTCCCTTGCCTCATCCACCATCCGAGGCAATGAACTTTGAGTTATGACCACAATAGAAACCCCTCCCTTGCCTTTTGTCCACCATCAGAGGCATTGAACTTGGAATTAAGAGTACTCATGTTTTCTTTTCTCTAATTAATCTCCAAGGAATGAAAACTTGATCAATATATCGAGGAATCCATCAAGGAATAGATATATCAGAGACGAAGCTCAATATGCCTTGCCAAAAGAGTGCGAAATAACACTTATTTTTGTTTTATGAAATAATTTGAGTGAGTGGACTGAATGGTGGGAAACACTTACTTGAGAAAGGAAGATTTTTGGTCCGTCCTTATTTCTATTATTATTTTTGCTTCTTAGAATGGAGGGAAGTGTTTACAAAAATTCTAAAAATTATTTTAAATTA